>JAUYWG010000060.1:267353-288874 GCA_034779775.1 Enteromius afrohamiltoni | reverse complement strand
CATTCTCTTTTCTCTCTCTTCCTCTTTTAACCGTTCCCAGTCTCAATTACAATCCCATATGAACCATGGAAGAATGGCACAGTGTGGAATGGAATGTGTCTCATTTCTAAGTACTCTAGATCTCAAGTACAGTATGGTGTTTGGGACTAAACTCAGCACTTCAATCTGATAGAACCCGGTAGGGCAACGAAAGAAAAAAAAACAGTGTTGTTTTCCTGGAGAGTGGCATGCTCTCCTACGAATGCCACATTACATTAGCAGCTTCAGAAATGTGTTTCTTCGAAGCCAGAACAGAAAGGGATGGATTTTTTTGGGTTTCGGTAAATGAGGTTATAAAGGGGTAGTTGAGATGTCCGTCACTGTCTGTCGTTGGACATTTCCTCCCATTTCCTGTAAGACACTGATGATTCTATCAGCCTGAGAGGTTCGGTTTCGGTTAGTCGAGCTGAACATTAACAGAAATAGCAAATGGAAAGAGACAGTAAAGTTCTCCATTTCGAGGAACAACTCAATTCAGTTTTAAAAGGGATAGTTTACCAATAATATAAAATTCTGTTAATTCGTTTTATTTTATTATACTAGTGAAAAAAATATATATTTGAAATACATTTATCATGCTAACTATACTACAGATATATTTACATATAGATGGTTTCAACGACAACAACATAAACAAACGTTACTGCGCATACATGCTTTTGTGGCCCTAACTTCCGGTAAACATCCAAATAGAATCAATGACAACAGCTAAGTCCTTTCTAGGGTAGATTATTTTTTGATAACAAGCAAAATATGTTCACTGTGTAAATCACTGCAAAAATGCTAACTCATTCTTTGCCAGCAGGAGGTGGTTTAAGCATGAGAAACGAGCCGTTTTCCTGGTAACGGCTGTAGACAAAGCAGCCCTGAGCTTACAAACGCTGCCTTATTTGCAGGATGAAATTTAAATGACATTTTCTAAAGACAGTCTTCCTTCAGAAATACAATGATATAAAAACACTAACGCCTCGGTTTGATTATTAAAAGTGCATTACGTGGTTGTGGCCGGCGGTACTGACCAGACCGATAAACAAGCGCACTTAGTCCAGGCGCGTGCGCACAATGAAATATACATGTGTACTTATATGTAAAAGAATTCACTACAACTACTTTTGGTATGCTACTCTGGTTTCCTTGAAAGCTGCTAAATTGGAACTAATTATGTACTTAATGCTCTTGTACTGAAGTGCAATAATAAACATACTAAAGAATGTTTGGTTGTGCTATTGAAAGTATACTTTAAATATCTTGCATTTAAAGAGCAAAGTAATTAAATGATCTTAATCTTAATCAATAGTGACAAAACACGTTTTAGGCTTAATAATAAGAAATATGCATTGTGCACAAGTAGTACTCCAAATAAAGTTTTCATTTCGTTATGTAAATTCGTACAAATTCATACGACCTCCCTCACACTATTTCGATTAGTCTAAAACCACAGTGAGGTGTATCAGGATTAAGGGTTTAAGGGTGGGGTTAGGTGTAGGTATTTCATACAAATTCATACGAATCGGCAACTTGTAAAATATGTACGATTTAGCAAAAATCTTTCACTTTCACAGTCTGAAAAAAGAGCAGCTTGAACATTTTACTAAACGTCTCCTTTTTTATCCTCAGAATAAAAAAGTGAAAATGATTTGTAACAACATGAGGGTGATTAAATGATTCCAGAATTTAGGTAATCTATTCATTTAACCTAATTTGTGATTAGTGTCTAGAACTGCTTTGCAACTCTAGTATCTCTGGTGAGTTTAATACTCTGAAATATTGAACACAGTGTTTAGAATGCACAGAGTAGCGCCAGCCTACTTGGATTTCTCGATGTACTGACATAGCAGGTGTCTTAAATTACCCACAGGGCAGTGCTGAAAGCGACAACAGGTCTTCCCGTGTCCCCGTTGGCAGGAAGGGTAGCGGGGGACAGGACAGCTGTAGATACAGCCATTACGGCGATTAGAGAGTGAGCTAGGGATGGATGAGGAAGATAAGAAGGAAAGGGGGAGCGGGAGGAGGACTGATGGAACGTGAAGTGAAGTGTGTAGGGGGAATTCCTGGAATTCCATGACTGCCGCCCCTCCGCTTTCGATGCTGTTTTCTGATCCTGATACACCGCACCTTCGGACACACACTTAGATATTTTCACGTTTCCATTTATACTAAGCTAATGCAAAAGAATGTTCAGGACTGTCCCTTTTTTAAGTCATGTAGTTTCTGTTTAGCTCTGCAGCAAGGGTTTTATCAATTGATGGCTTCAGGCTGTCAGAGTGAGTTGCTTGGCTTGCCTCTGATCAAAGGTCCTCAGCTTTATTTGGCACTGCTTATTCCAGACTGAGCAGCCACTTCAAACAAGGATTTAATAATGTAATAATGAGCATGGTGGTTCTATTCATCAGTATGAAATGTACCCAATGCAATAATGCTTGTAGTGGCTCAGAAGAGTACTTCGGCACATACTGTACAAAAAGTACTGTATTTTTGCATTGTAGAACAAAAAGTACAAAAAAACAAGTTGGCATTTATTTTCAAGAAATATACCACAACCACACTTTTCAAAAACAATTGTTGTTTCAAGTTGAGTATATTACACATTACATGCACTTACTGTAGTAATTACAATAAGGGGTATAAGGGATGATCAACAACTAGCTGTGTGTTAACAATTTGCCTTCTCTCTGCAGTTGCCTTCGCTCTCTATAAACAGTCAAGTTGTGTTTAGTTACTTCAAAAATAGGTGTTGCTGAGAAATATAATGTAGTTATCTAGTATGTAGACTATTTTATTAATAAAAGTTGCGGGGCAGTGTTAACAAGTTTGTGTTTTGAACAGTAGCACAATCTGCGATCTGTGTGTGTGCGCGAATGAGTGATGTGTGCATCAGTTGTAGCAGTGCATTAATACGGAATAGTGATTAAACTGACTTGAAACTTTTAACGCAAGCCAGTCAGAATATTTAGACAGACCATGTGCATATGCATGCAACTAACCCTAATCATTGCCATTTAAAAAAACACTAGAGGCAGTAAAACTCTGATACCTTATTCATTTTCATACAAATTTATGGTTTAGATTAATAAAGCGTAATTTTCACGTAATTACTTGAAGAATATAAAGGAAGTTGATGGTTACGTCAACAAATGCATTTTTATATCGGTTTTGCGTTTGTTAACACTATTGGCTGTAGGTTTAAGGTTGGATTTGTTTTATGGCATATTTCCAACATTTTAATTTTTAAAATTAAATATTTTAATTCTAAACTTGTGCAATACGTACCAACGTAATATGTACCAGGGTTCACATATTGAACCTGTGTTTTAGCGCCACTCATTGGACATTTCTCTTTGAAACTGCAGCTTAAAAACAGTGTTGCACAAAAAGTGTGCAGAGGTATAGATGTATATTACTCACTGCTTACACTGTCAACGTAAAAATAAAGTATTGGATAAAGACTAAAATGGACCATTTCTGGTTGTCAGATGTTCCCAATGTAAACTTGAGGGGATCTGATTTTGTAAAGCAAGTTCACACTGCACTGACAATAACAAAAGTCTTAAGATTACAGTATGGTTCTTTTTTTAGACATTCCAAGACCCAACAAATGGTGATTCAACATGTTCATTTGTCGATCAATGAAGCTAGTTCTGATATAATCTCTTATGCTATTTGCTATTTGGTTTGGCAATATTTTGTAGCATTACATATTTTTTGTGCAAAATCATTCATGCATTTTTAAGTGTGACTTGGCTGCCCAAAATGCTTAAATGCCCTTTTTTTAAGCCACTAAAGACAGATGCAAAACGTGGAACATTTCCAGCATTTTTTAAACATCCATTTTTAATGACCTGGCTATGATATTCCAATTTTGAGGTTTGTTCAGCAGAGGCTACTTGACAAAATCCACCCTGAGGATTGGCTCTGTTTAATTTTCTTGCTCCTTCACCATCTAAAGGAGATTTTATGCTCTAAAGGAGAGTTCAAATCACTTACGAAACCTCCTTTGCAGATTCTTCTGTAATATATCATAAAACAAATGTTTCTTCAGCATCTCCTTCAAAGTGCTGAAGTACTCAAACTTCAGTTAAACATTTATAAGACTCATTAAAATCAAATGCAAGGTGCCTCTTAATGAAACCAGAAAAGTGTATTGTTTTTTTTTTTTTTTTTGATAAAAAAACTCCCACAGATGATCAGAGAGAAACGAGCAAGTTTGTACCCAGAATTCTTTAGCATTGTAGTTATGTAAGACAGATGAACAGGGCTAATAGGATTTACTTTGACTTGGAAGGGGGCAAGGGAGATTGGGAAGGAGGGGAGGCCATCCCGCCTTTACCTCCTGTTGCTTAGTAGCCCACCCAGAGCAGTCACATGATTCTGGCTGGTGTCTAGCACTGATTAGCCCTTTAGAAGTTACCAAATCTAGCAATGTCCACCCAAGCTACAGGAATATATATGGACTTAATCATAAACAGGCCAGACCCTTGCTAACAAGCTTCCATAGAAATTGCTACAAATGTTGCGATTATGCTTGACAATACCTCATATCAGTGATATCATAGCTAGCATTTCCATTCCAATTTCTGTCATTTTAGTTATAAATAGTGCTGTCAAACAATCGCATCCAAAATACAAGTTTTTGTTCTCATAATATAATGTCCGTGTGCTGTGTATATTTATTAACATTAACATTTATTAAAATTTTTTTCTTTCGATTTTTGTTGCTTGACACGTTTTTCGAGCTTTACGCTCATGTGATGTTAAAAAATTGATTTAGAACACTGCTGTTCTAGTAATATCGCGCAATAATTTGATTTATCTTCGAATGCCAGTTTTGTTTAGTTCCATAAAATGAGATTTCTTTCTTTTTTTCTGTATCAAGACCGAAATTGTTGAATCCAAAAATATTAAGTGGGCACCTTCCCTGGTGAGTTGGGACACTCTTATTATAGAGCTGCTTCCATTTTGAGTTGATTATGTAATTTTCAGCTAAACGCTCCTTGTGTGATACAGCATGTCATGGATTTGTTCTTGCTGTTCAGGACTGCACCTACGCTTCAATAATGATGTAAACTATAATCATAGTCCCTACTGGGGATCTAGAATATAGAATCTTTCCTCTCAGTACAGTTGCTATAAATTACAAAAATGCCTTATTGTGATTTTTCTTGGTGAAAAATGTACTTTAAAGGGTTAGTTCACCCAAAAATTTAAATTCTGTCATTAATTACTGACTCTCATGTCATTCCAAGCCTTTCCAAACCATTAATTACTTAACCACATGTCATTCCAATGACCTTCGTTCATCTTCAGAGCACAAATTAAGATATTTTTGATGGAATCAGAGAGCTATCTGACTCTCAATACAGCAATACAACTGAAATGATCCCAGATCCAGAAATATAGTAAAAACATCTGTAAAATAGTCCATGTGACATCAGTGGCTCAACTTCAGTTTTGCGATACTGCAAGAGTAAGTTTTTTTTTGCGCGAAGAAAACATACAAATAACATAATTTACACCAAAAAAAAAACATACAAATAACATAATTTACTCGATCTTTCTGACATTAATGACATAATCTGTACTGTGGTAATACTGTGGCACAGTGATGCTTCAGAAATCATAGGAACATGCTGATTTGGTGCTCAAGAAACATTTCTTCTTCTTATCAATGCTGTTTCTGCTTAATATTAAGTGGAAATGGTGATATTTGTTTTCAGGACTGTTTGTTTATAGAAAGTTTTTTGTAAATTTAAGATTTTTTTTTACTGTGACTTTAGATCAATTTGATGCACCTGTGCTAAAAAACAAACAAACATGTATTCGTTTATTTTAAAGAAAAAAAGTAATCAGTCCTCTTTAAATTCTTGAAACAGATTCTAATACTCTCTTAAGGGCTTTGTACATCAACTTGATCACTAACTTAAGCCTATTAAACACCATTAAATTGGACGCTCAAATGAAGTACTTTAAGAAAAAACAAACATTGTTCTCTCCGTTCTCCATCTTTGCCAATTCTGCTTCATCCAAATTACAAGCATCGTTGAACTTGTAACGATTTTGTCTAGTCCCACGAAATATGAATACGGGTGCGTAAAAAAAAAAAACTTAATCTGAGGCGGTGTCAGGAATCAAGAGCGAGATGGTCGAATCCAAGTGCATGCAAGTGTTTATTTTAGAGTTCACAGGACAGTGTAAACAGCCGATGCAAACAGAGCAATACAGGCTAGACTGAATCGTGGCCGGGAGGCAGGCAGAAGTCGGCAGCGGAGAATCAAAATAGCAAACAACACAACTGGTACAGAGAGGGAAAAACGCTTACAGAGATGGGACTAGCTACATTTAATAATCAGCGGGGAATGGTTGGAGTATTTATAAATGGGACTAACGAGACAGATGGGAGGAGAACATATCAGTTGCCATGGAGACACATGAGGAGGGCGGAGAACACATTGGTTACTATGACTACACATGAGGTGGGTGGAGACAGAGTACACAGGTGACAGATCATACATGGAGTGGAAAAACACAGTACATGGGGGACTGGGGTGCCATTCCAATCTGGACTGGCACCTCCAGCTGATCATAACAAGCGGGACCCACACTTGGGTCACGCACATGGAGTCGTAACTGCTGGTATTGATGGTGTCACTCAGATTCTACATAACTGTGACCGCATGGGTGTCTGGAGGGAAATTATTTTGGAATGGCGGCTTCAGCTCTTGATTCCTTCCTTTTCAAGCTAAAGTGGGGTAAGATCCTGCTCTCTACTACCTTCCGGAAACAAAACTCCGAAATCCCCGATCCACCCGCAGAAACTGCCTCCACAGGATCTTTGGTCAGTTGCACCTTGCAGTTATCTTTTCATATATATATATATATATATACACACACACACAAATCCATCTCTCAATTAGCGTTCAGCTCCAGTCCAAAGCAGTTTTGAAGGCGATGACAGAGAAGGGAAAAGAGGGGAAGAAAAAAAAAAAAACAAGAAGCAGTACAAAACAAAATTACATAATGCCACAGAACACTTTAGACTTTTTGATGATTTTGTCTTGTTAGAGCTAGAGTTGAATGTCAAAGTCTGAAAAGATAAAAGTCCTGATGTATCTCTGATTAAATGAATCTCATCTGCCGAGCAGTGGGGGGTTTGCTTGTACAGAAATGCTCCGCTACTGTAATTTGTGGCTTAAGCTTTCAGAAATCTGTTTTCATAAAACTGGCTTAATGGGATCTTGTTTTATTATGTCAGTTTTTAATTATTTTGGAAGAGCCAGAGGTTTTCATTCTGGTCTAGAACATGTCAACACCAACCACTGTTTAGCTTGTTTATATGTGATATTTAAGAGCTGTTAAATTGCAAATCTTTTATACATGATATTTGTGCACATCCAGAGTACTTGCAAATAACTGCCTTGAAGCCAGCCAATCAAATTGGAGCTGGAGATTTCGTGAACATTATGCTTCTGAGGGTTGATAAACTCATCTGAGACTGACCCTATAGTGTCCAATCTAGCTGTAATGTAGCAAAAGCGCAAAAAAATATTTTGAACATCTTGATCCTAAATGTGCATTGTAGTTATCAGATAAGAAAGGAAATGGCAAGCAAAGAAAAGAGAAAGAGTCATTACATTGGTATTGGGTAAACTAGTCCAAACACTAGGTTCAAATTACAGGTCATCACAGGTCCCCTTTCAAGCTGTCTTCCTGCCTTTGTTTTTTTTTTTTATTATTTCTCTTTAGTCACACTTTCCTAGGTAGTCAGTAATCAACAAACCCTCATATGAAAGGTCAAGGAGCGCTAATACCATTTTTTTTTTTGCTTCCTGTACATGTTTTTTATTATTTAGTCCTTTCAGAATGCAATATCAGATAAGGTGACCTTAATTACTACATACCTTAATTATCCATTTATAATTAAATCACACAAACAAGTTTTATTTCAATCGTACACGGGCTAATATAAAACTCATATCCAGACACTCTCATTTTAGTAAATGCGAGGTGTAAACAACCTAGAGTAAATCTGTGGTTTTGTCTCAGCGCAGATATTTTTGTCTTGAGATTTAGTCTTGACACTTGATTTGCGTCCCAAATTTCTTTTAGTGCAATCTCACTGCAAACTGTGATTTATTCCATATCTGACTCCTTCTGTAAATGAGAGTTTGCTTGAGATAAAAGCTTTGTTGTATGTCAGTGTGCTGGTGTTTTGCAGCTTGCGCAAAGAGAAGATCAAATCAGTTCATACAACCTCTCAGAGTCTGAGCTTATTTTTGAGTTATGTCAAAAGCATATGTTACTGTTGTTTATGTGCGAGACCTAAAGGGCAAAGGTTTGTGAAATTCGAATTCTGTTTTGTGTGCTATATATCTACTATTATTATTCTGTTCTTATTATTTGTGGTGCTTTATAAGACTTCATTATCATGATAGCACCTTATTTTTCAGTCCTTTTCCTTATACTATGTACTTATTATAGTAATTACAATAACTAGGTAATAACTAAGTACTAACCCTACCCCATGTAGTTACTATATATTACCAGTACTTAGATAAGTACACTGTAATTAAAATCAAAATAGTCCAACTGTTATTACTGTATTATTACTGTTATTACAATTGTTTAGTAATTTTAACAAACTTTAGTTTTGCTGAAGTTGAAGTTGAAATGAAGTTGATCTACTAATGCCACACAGACTTACCTGTGTTTTTAGTATGTTTCTGGAGGTGGGATCATTTCAGTTGTATTGTTGTCTATGGAGGCTCGGATGGCTCTCTGAAATCATCAAAAATATCTTAATTTGTGTTCCGAAGGACGAAGGTCTTATGGGTCTTTCATGAGTGAAGGTCTTATGGGTTTAGAATGACATGTGGGTGAGTAATTAATGACATAATTTTCATTTTTGGGTGAACTAACCTTTTAAGTAAGTACTGTAGCTCAAATCTTTAAACGCTTGGCTACATTGCTCAATTTTCCTTTAAAATCCATTTGGTTATGACATATTTTATTTATTCATTTTTCTTTTGTTCCCGTTAGCCTGTTCTCTCTTTCTCTTTTCTCATCCTTCACAGTTTTTCATTCTGGTTGTGAGTATGCATGCATGATTATAGATGTATGTTTCTAAGAAGGCTTCCTCATTATCAGATACGGTAAACCTGGCTGGTAATGTGAGATGACATCAATACTGAATAAGATAGAGAGAGGAACATCAGATGAGAAAATGAATTTCCATATGCAGGGCTGCTGACTATAATAAATAACACTTCCACACCGGCAATGAGAAATGGTGTATGTTCCTGTGTGAGCAGATCTGTCTGTACTAACTGCGTCACCATGGATACAGTGAAACACTTATGAGGAGCTTTAAAGCATGCAGGTTTTTTCAGTGGTTTGAATCAGTACACCAATGTATTGTTTCATAGTGCTATCATAGTGCTTTGTTTGGGGAGACACATACTAATTCACAGTAATTCATGATTGGCTCTCTTTTTTTTTTACCATAACATCACATCCTAAGCACAAGTATGCAACTTATGATTTCACTGAGCCTTGGGATCCATGTTCAAAGATCCAGTTTGAAGTACCTCAGGTTCTTTCTGCTATTATAGCAGTTATAAATATGAGTTTAGGCTATGTTTCCCTTGTTACGTTTTCCTCGGTTCATAAATTTCGTCAGGCGTTTTGGTGCTCAGCCTATGCCAACGCCTCTCTGCTCTCTTGAATGGTGACTCCCTCAAAAGAAAAGAGATGACTTGGCATTTCCTTTTGGTTTGGGAAGAGTCATAAAACAGCTTAAAGCGCTTGCAGAATTTGCTTTGTCAGTGCCAACACACTGCAGATAAGAGGCCATCAATTAGGGCCACAAACGACTGAATCAATGTTTATTTTAGGTGGAATTGAGTCATTTATTGCTAATGTGCTGAATTTGAAAGTGCACATTTGGTTATTGAGCTGTATGAGCCATTCTATAAGCTCAACTATAAGCTCAGTCTAATAAATGTAAACTAGCTTGTAAATGTCCTGTCAATCATCTCATGGAAGAAACTTTAAAACTAGATTAAGTTTGAAAGTCATGTCAAAATGTATATGAGACTGAGAAATTAAGGTGTGATAACTGAATATGATTGATCATGAAGAGAACTGTTTGGAGCTTATTTGATACAAAAAACACTTAAGATTTCAAAAAATAGTGACACAGAGTAGATACAGTATGTACTGAGAAGCTCAGAAATTGGATGGGATGTGAAACATTGGTTATAAAAAGAGACAGAGAGAGGAGAAAGTGAGGTGCCTACAAATTCAGTACCAGTCTGGAGAGAGGACAGGCTCTCTAGGGTAAAGCTTTTGACATTTAACTAGACCAGCCATAAACAGAGCAGAGCAAAGCCATTGACATTCATTCTGTCTGGCAGTTTTTCTCTGGCTGATTTCGCTCTACTCACCCCACTCTGGTGCAATCTGTCATATCGGACAACACATTCTTTCTGTATGTAATAGGCTATAATTCACTTTAGAAATTTCCCAGCAAAAGTCATAACCAGACTTGTAATTTGTTTTGGGAAAAAACATTCTAATTATTAAAATCAAACACATTTTTATTACAGGACCAGATTATCAGTTCATAAAGATTTAATTTGTCATGGTTCCTTGTTCAATATTATGTTATAACTTTAATTCTTTTTTTTTTAAACTGATACTTTTTGTTATTTGCATCATATGTATTGCTATTCTGAAATGGTAAACTTGCTTGGTAGCTCACCTGGTACAGCACTGCACTTGCAATGAGGAGCACTAGGTTACAAATCTTATGAAACAAGTCATGATAAAAGAGTTTAAAGACTTGTAAAAATGAGCTAAATGACATGGTGGTATCAGGACTTGTTAACACTATTAGTGAAGTGTATGGTCAGGTTTAATTTAGGTGGTGCATTATTTTTAGAAATGCCACATTATTGACTCTTAAAACAATTAACAAAGGTAATGAAACAGGCTCTCAATGTGAACTGTGAAACAGCTAATGAATTTATTAAATATAAATACTAATAACAAAACTATAGGCATGTTCTCTACTAAATTCAAATTCATCATATTTTCCAACTCCAGTAGGACAATATCTCCTCAACTGGATAAAGGAAAGGTGAATATGGCAGAAGGAAAATTATCACAAAAAGTGGGTTCTGCTCAAACCATTGATGCAAATTCACTCAGTTTCCTCCTGTGGAAATAGGGTTTCATTGAGGGAGTTTAAAAATGTATGATCCAAGACAGCACTGTGTGCCACATCCTCATTAGCAGAAACTGCAGTACAAATGGGGACACTGATGTAGTTGACAAATCACATTCCTACCTCTTCTGCTTTTTTAAAGAATTTCGTTCAGACTGGTGTTAGATTTATTTATATAGATCTCGCACTGTCATCCAACTTCAGCATTATATAGAAAGAAACCTTCAAGAAAAAAAAGCTCATCGTAAAGGAATTGTGTGGCTTATACTTACTCCAACAAACTGGTATCTTAACGCTTTCACCCAGAATTCCTCAAAGTGTACTTTATAGACCTGCTTCATCCAGATGCCATTTCTCCTAAAATGTATCAAATGTGGCCAGACCGCATTGGCGAATATTACAGAATAGTTAATTGCACTGTATTATTTTTGTTGAATGTCTTTGGTGTTCTTATGAAGTACAACATCCATAATAACAAGTTTGTTCAATTAAAAACAACTTCGATTATCCACCTGAAAGTTCTGAAAGTGAAAACTTTATGGATAATTACATTTAATTAATGTCCATTCTAATGCTGTCCCATGAAAACAAATGTGCATTAATAAATAAAGAAGTTCAATGCCTGGAGGGACTTACTGGTTTTCCTTCTGAAATGTTTGGATGATTGAATTCCTGCCAGCTGCTCTCATAGAAAGATGATTAATTACTAAGCCATTTAGTGGTACACTCATTACATTTGAACCCTACCTATACCCCTATCTTCCTCTCCTCCTCCTCTTCCACCCTGCTGGCCCATTACTCTCTGATCACATCTTCTTGAAAAAAAGCTTCTCTTGCTCTTTCCATTATAGCGTATATCCATTATAGCTTATAGCTCTTTTCATTATAGCAAATAGAAAAGGCACCTGCAAATTAAGGAAACAACTTCATCAATTTGACAACACTGCAAATACAACGCAACCAAATAAAGAAACACAAAATTCTTTATTTGGTTGTGTTGTGAGATTTTGCAGCAACTGCTGTCAAACTGATGAAGATGTTTTTTTTTATTTGGAAGTGCTCTTTCTATATGCATATGTTTTCTGAAGATGCAGCTCTTTGAGCTCTCTCTGCCACCGTAGCTTTGATCTTACTCTGTCAACCCAGTACCTCTCCAACATCTTCAAATACCTATCTAGTTCTTTTTAAACTTTTGCACCTCTCTATATTTTAGGCCTACCCATCAGAATTGAAAAAAAAAATAATTATACACAGATAAAAACATAAACAGTGCATGAATATGGCTATATGTGTTTTAAGCACAAAAAATAATTGTCCAGTGAAAACAGGAAAATGAAAGCAGTTTTTCACCTAGCAACACTTTACATTTATGTGAGCAGAAGTTGATTGGCCAGAATAGTTAGACATCTGCCACAAGAACAAGACCCTGAGAGAAAGTTCTTCACTTGGCATATCCATAGACTGCAAATATGTCACTTCTAAAGCTCTTGATTTTTCATCCTATAGTGATGCTGTCTGCATTTACTGGAACAGGCAAGTAAAAAAAATACATTTTAATGAATTTTTATTATTGATATTGGTGTTGCTGATATTGTCGTTGCTGTTAATTCGGTTGATTTGCTTTTACAAAATATGTAGATGAATATTCCAGAAAGCGATATGAGCAAGATAAGATAAAAGTTGGGATGTTTTATAGGTAGAAGTTTTAAAAAAAGTTTAAATAGCATTTCCCATTAAATTGTCACCGCACACTCCATCCCAGTAAGTGGTGGAATATGCATTAAAAGCTGGTAAAACTCCCATAAAGCATCAAAAGAAGACGCATTTGTAGGCTGCATAGGTCATAAAGATCTTTTAGAATATTAACAGTTATAAATTTGACCATTATTCTTAATTAAGTGTAAATCGGTGTGTTATGGTTATGACTCGCGAATCTAATGCTCAGTTAACTGAAATAAACCAGGCTTGCTATGCATAGTATACAAATGTTGACCTGATGACCTACAATATTTGCCAGATTCTTCTAAATATAACTCAAGTACACTGAAATTAGTATAGTTCAGAATAGCATACTATACAGCTCCTACCATATTGCAGTATGCTGCGTGTAACTGTGAATAGTAAGTGAAATTTCTCTATGCACTGAATGCCTGGATTACCTACTGCATTGGCAGAAATGTGATGCATCTAAAGACACTGCATGGGATACTGTTTCCCAGAATACAACGTGCTCTATGTGACATTTCATCATCAAATCAGTGAGTGAATTGGAGACGGGGAATAGTAATTATAAATGTAAGACTTGTATATATATGTATATACATATACATCTAAACTACAAACTATTGCTGTCTATCTAAAAACAATAATGTAGTAGAACATAAGTTTTACTTTAATCTCTACGCCATGTTCCCGATCAAGTCAAATAACATCACCTTTAGCTTTATACAGTACCAATTGTTTTTAAAGATTTTAAATCCCTAAGCAGAATTTGATTTGGGGCCCCCTTGGTGGCGCCAGTATGACTGGTTGTTGTCAAAGCTTTATTATTAACACATTATAAATTTAGCACACCCATTATCAGTGTTGTTTGCTGTAGCTGTGTTGCTTACATCAAAATATTGTCTGCCTGGCATGTTTTTACCCTTCTGTGATTTTTAATTGTAACAGTTACAAACAAGAGTGGACAGGTGTTAATTTGCACTTATAAAGTCTTAATGTATTAATGGCATACTTAATGTGGTGTGCATAAAAGTAGCTAAATAAACCAGCAGACCATGCATTTATAGAACAGAATTTTATTTTAACAATATATATATATATATATTAATCGAAGTTGTACTTTTAATGCAATTCATACTTTTTATTAGAAATATTAAACACAGCCGAGAAAATCTCTACACGGGTCAAAGACAAAAAACAAAATTTTATCCAAAAAACAAACAAAAAAACAATAAGTGTAATACTGCTTTAAATTGCTGTTGTTCCCCAATACGCATTTTCCCTGCTTTACTAAATTTAACCACTAAAATGTCATTCAGTGTAACAATCTTTTCAGACATATTTACAACAAAAATCTATTTATTACACATTAAAACAGTTTTGGAAAGGAAAGGACGTGACAAGTGGCCAGGTATGGTTTTACCATACTAGGAATTGGTGCTCTGCATTAACCCATCCAAGTGCACACACACACCAGTGAGAAGTGATCAAATACTGTGTTACACTGAATGACAATGTAACTTCATTTCAACCAAATTTTAACATTTTATTCTCCAAAAATGTATTTAAACCTTAAAAGTAGACGCTCTTAAAGTAGAGCATTCGAAACACAACACGCTGGTGACACCTGCTGGTCATATATATGTATATATGTAGGCCAGATATATTACTTGTCAACCTTTATTTACACAAATGTCTTTTTACAAAAGACTACGAATCGATTAAATTGATCGAGATAAAAAAACCCATAGATGCTGGTTCAATGCTTTGCCGCTTGGGGCGATCTTACTACACGCTCATGATTCATGAGTTCACGAAGATCGCCCCCCAATGGAAAACCATTGAAATTGCGAAACGCTTCATTTACTGAAATCACGTGACTGTCGCAAGTGTCTCGTTCAGGGTTTCTCAAATCTTACGCCTGTTTCACACATACTCCGTATGCAGTGCGTGTGCGTTGCGTATTTTTTTCCGCGCCCATGTTAACAAACTCTACAGTGCACTGATTTGAGAAACCCTGGTCTAGTTCATTTTCAATGGGAGACAAGTCGCAAAACACGGCGCGGAGGCTGAGCGCAAATGGTGCCCGTGCACCCAAAATCCTGCCGCTTCCACGAGCACGGCGCATCGCAGCAGGCACAGCCAAAGATACAAATATTTTATCTTTTTGTGTGCGGAAGCGGCATTCTTGTCGGTTTTAACCAATCAGAGAATTGATTATTAACAACCAATTATGTAACATTTTATTGAGCTCGTGTCTGCGTGTTGAAAAGCTGCACTATTTGATAAACGAGTCTATGAATAAAAACATGATGTTGTAAATGAGCTGAAATTCCCGTAGTTGTGTGATCCATCCAAATTTCAGATATATAAACAACAACAAAAAACAGTGTGAGTGTAGTTTTTCAGGGAAAATAATCGTCTCTCTGTCTCTAGACGCATCCCAAAAAATGATAAAGAGCAGACAACACCAGCACAAAACTTACATTACGTTTTATTTATTAAAGAAATACAAATGTGAGTTGTCATCTGTAATTACGGTAACGCCCGGCCCGAAACCACGACGCGAGCACCGTATCAACTGCAAAAAAACGCTTCCACTACGAGAGGAAGTTGCTTCCGCGTCCCGTGTGAGGGCTCGGGTTTGTTTCGCGGGTTCAGTCTGAAGCTCTAACACTGTGTTTTTTCAGCTGATGGATATTACTGGGACATGATGCGTGAATGCGTCTACAGCACCAGTGATTACAGTGATATGGTGTATCTGGAGACACATTTCTTCAATGAAGCTATGGAACTACAGTTCAACAGCACTGTGGGGAAGTATGTGGGGTCCACTGAGTTTGGAGTGAAACAGGCAGAGTACTTCAACAAAGATCAGGCCTTAATACAGCAGCTGAAAGCTTCAGTGGACAGTATATGCAAACCCAATGCTCAGAAAGCGGACTCCGCTGTCCGTGATAAAACAGGTGAGTGCTACGGGACTCTTGTATCATCTTTACTTTTCAATAATGATCTCTTACCAAGCGTGCCCACCTACGCAGAAGAAACCCACTGGAAATACGTGGATTAGAAGTCGGTGCAATATAAAGTTTGGTTCCCTTCAGAAAGATCTATGATTTTTTTAATATATAACATTTGTACACAAATAATTATTTACAGAAACTATTCATTTAATTTTTTATATTTTATTACCAAACCAAACGCAAAGTTTCCATGAAGAAAAAAAGGTTCCTAGAATATAGTAAGCGCTGACTAAATTTCCCGGATTAGCCTTATTAGCTTTTACCAGTTGTTATGGAGGAACATACAGAATCAGAATCAGAATCAGAATCAGAATGGGCTTTATTGCCAGGTATGTTTACACATACGAGGAATTTGTTTTTGTGCCAAAGCTTTGCAGTGTAACAGAATCGGTGACAAGACAGGACACAGGTAATAAAAGAATAATATACAAATTTACAAAAAAAGTTTAAAAAATATACAAATGTACAAAGTGTACAAGTAGCATAGAAACACAATAAAAAATATGACATAACATTTAAGAGCAGGTGTGAAGAGTGTTCTGAACATACCTCAGAATGTCACAAATATATTGTCTAATTCACATCACATCAGGGTCCCGATCACTGTGCCGGTGTGATTACTCACATGCAATAACCGTCTGGATGTATATTATTGCTTACTTGACCCCACATGAATTTATCAATGTTTGTGTTACATGCATTAGAACAGTGTAAGCTGATGTGGACATAATTAATTTGAGGTTTTTCCTGGTTTAGTAAAACCGAAGATTGCACTCAAGTCAGTATGGCATACTAGTGGCAGCCAGCAAGCCATATTGATGTGCAGTGCATATGAGTTCTACCCTAAAAAAATCAAAGTGTCCTGGCTGAGAAACGGTAAAGAGGAGACCTCAGACGTGACCTCCACAATGGAGATGGCTGATGGGGACTGGTACTACCAGATCCACTCTCACTTGGAGTACACCCCCAAATCTGGAGAGAAGATCTCCTGTGTGGTGGAGCACGCCAGCTCAACTAAACCCATCATCACAGATTGGGGTAAGACAAAACATTTACCTAACAGTCTTACCTTTATGAAGGACTTTGGCAGATCAAATAGAAAATAAGGAAACTATTTAATTACACTTGCACAGCTAAACAAATATTGCAAATGTTAATAATGTACTTATGTTTACAATCGTTCACTAACAGAGTGATTAACATAACCCACAGATCCATCTCTCTCTGAGTCTGAGAGGAATAAAATTGCCATCGGAGCTTCTGGTCTGGTGCTGGGAATCATCATCGCAGCTGCTGGACTAATTTACTTCAAGAAGAAATCATCAGGTCGGTGTAAACGAGAGCATATCAGGCTCATACTTATTTCTATACATCATGGCTGTACATTCATCAGCTTGTGAATAAACTGTTATTTTATTTTTTTCAGGGAGGATCCTGGTACCAAACTGATGTATAGTAAGTCTGATGTTACCTGATGCTGACTGGAACGGGACCTGTTTGGGTCACTGATGGACTCTTTATGACACGACTTTCACATACAGTCATCTTATACTCAAATTTTCACTTTAATAATTAAAGTAATAATGAAAATAAATAAAAAAAAAACAAACGGCATCAAACATACATGACTTGTATTTGAACATCACTGTTATGTCAGCGATAAAATATGTATTTTATAGAGAATGTGTAATGATTTAGCTTGAGCTCTAGAGCTGATCGAGCAAGTGAATAACTTTTCAATCCATGTTTCCATAGCAGCTATTACTATTATGGAACCAACCAAAGCTTCAGTCAAAGAGGCTGGATTGGCAAAACAGATTTGGACATTTCCTTTCTTTTTAAGTAAATATACATAAAAAAAAAAAAAAAAATCATGCTCAAGCTGTAGTGTATAAAATGTTGAATGATTTAAGTTTCTTTTGCATAGATAAATGCCTATGACGTGTAAACATTTATTCATGGAACTTTAGCGCCCCCTACTGTTTTTTTCTTCTTTTGTTAATTGGGCTGTTAATTTAATTTCAGATGAGATTCTTCTTTTTAATTATTCTACTAATACTACTTTTGTTACTTTGATGGGTTATCAAAAGCTGTACATTTTAGCCCTGAATAAATATTTCTTTTCAAACTAATTATTGTTAAACTTTTTAAAAAAAAAACTAATATAACCTCACATTTAACTTCATTGTACATCTTTGATTTACAATACATTTACTTTTGTCCTCATCAATTTAACCCATGGTGTTAGATAATGAATATGTTTTCTCACACTCTGTGAAGACCAACACAGTTTTCTCTACCAACCTGAATTTAATATAACAAGCTATTCTGTTACAATCACCTGCACAACTCATACAAAGTTATGAAAGAATCAAGATTACAACAATTAAGCACTTACAATCATGTAAGAATTGTTTATCTTTATGTATTTTATATTAATTTAATAGTTACTGAAGAATAATTTCTAGAAAATACACTGACTGCCTGGCCCAAAAAAGTTATCATTATAGTTATTGTTCGTTGTGTAAACAATTAATTTGAAAAAAAAAAAAATCTAAATAATTGAAATGTGACGTGTAACATGAAATGCATTTCCAGACTCTTGATTTTTAGACAAACATGTTTTAGATAATGGCTTTAATATTAACTTGACAAACACTGCATGAGAGTTGAGGCAATGGCCAATGACAGAAGTAGGAGTAAGTCCTAGAACTTTGTACGAGTATGCTTGTACATTGTCATATTAAAAAAATAAGTTTATTCACGTGTCCTTATTTAAAACAAAAAATAGGAAAGTATACTTTTAGTCTACTTTTTATGTACTTCTCAGAAATGGGCTTTATGTAGGCTATGTGTCAGAAATATATTTAAAATGACTTTTTAAGTATACTTGACTTATACTTAGAAAAAGTATATTTGAGCTATGCTTGTGCTCCTAGAGTCTGTGTTTTCATTGCGCAAGTACACATCTGCACTGAATTTTCCAAATAACACACACTCTAGAATAAGACTGTAGGAGAGAGACCGCGCTTACATGTGGAACTGTGTGTACTTATTCATAGCGTGTGCTAGACAGAGAGCATCCTGATTGGTTTACTCAGCAAAATCAGCTTTCAGTTTGGACAGCTTTTTATTTCTTTTCTCGGGGAGGTGTTCTTCTCATCTCCTAGAAATGGGTTTTTGCAGGTTGGGATGTCTGAAACACCAAACAAATGAATATACAATAAACACACATCCCAGGTACTGTAAATTAATTAATTAATTAATTTAGCATCCTCCACCAAACTACACTACAGTATTGATAGTGTCCTTATTTGTAGAAGTTTCTTATGCTTCTGACAGAAGACTTCTCAGACAGTCGTCTCTCAGTTCTGCAAAAATAGAGTACATGTAACTTGACTACTTGACTACAAATCTGTTCAACAGTAAAGAGTTTGAGGGTGTACAAAATATGCTACAGTATTTTCTGTGTGTAGAATAACGCAAGTTCTGACATTCAGTTTGGAGTCCAGGAGATAGTCTTGACCAGGACCACACCCCTAAATGCATTAAAGCAACTGTCATATGATTGGTTGATTAGATAATTGCATTAATGAGAAATTGAACAGGTGTTCCTAAAAATCCTTTAAGTGAGTGTGTTAACCACAGTTTTCCATCATTAATCAGGTATTATGAAATGAGGATAAATGTTGACATGATATTCTGATGCATATTTCATGATTTAAATAGGAGCACTAGGTGTATGAATTCACAATGCTTCAGGGACAGACCAGCCTTTTACTTCAAAAATGCAAGAATATCATACAAGCATATCATATTATAGAGCAATAAAATCAGGCAAGCTTATACATCTTACAAAAAAATAACAAATAAAGATTAGTTATAGTATTGCTTTCTTGCACTTAGTACTTTACTTTCCGATAGACTACATTCATCACATACAAGATAAAGCTGGAGTTCAAATATATTCATACTTTTTAGCAATTAGCTTCTCAAACGTGACATATCCTCTGGGTTTGAGGGCACTGAATAACATTATTATGTAGATACAATTTGGAGATGTATAGTAGGCCTAAACACTGCGCAATAATAAAACAATGAAAACACTGTATATTTAGAATATTTCTCCAATGTGAGCAGTTGCAGGCAGATTACTTAATTATCTCATGGTCGTAACACCGACAACCCTTAAAAAGGCTCACTTGCATAATGTTTCACTGCAAGATAGAATATTGCACATATGGTAGGGTATCATCTAATGTTAAATACATTATTTTAACTGAGAATCTGCCCAAAGCTGCATGTGTTACTGCTGAAGAAATACTCAGAATACAGGGTTTTAATGTTATTTTTAGTGCCATTTTTATTGTTTTTAATTATTGCCCAATGTACTGTTATCCTAAACACTTTTTGAACACATTTTATTGCTTTTTAATGAGCTGTTGTTTGTATGTCATTCTTTCATTTTTTAAAAGTAAAATATGCATCTGTCTCTAAGTGTGGATAGCACATAAACACTGCATTCCTTCTGCATTCATGAAATATGCGTCAGAATATCATGAAAACATTTTTCTTCATTTCAGTATACCCGATTAATGAAAACCACTAGATAGAATCAATATGAATTTCTGTTTTAACTATGTTCAGTGCTTTGCTACAATCTGTATTGTTAAAAGCGCTATATAAATAAAAGTGACTTGACTTGACTATGGATTATATTGACAAGTATAATGTACTCACCATGAAGCTTACACTGGTGATTTACCGGAGAGAAGACAGATTTAACAGTAAATGATCTAATATTCAGCAGTAAGAAAAAAAGTGTTTTAAAGCTTGTTGTTGTACAGCATTACAGTTCTAGATGGTATAAGCGATAGCGAGTATGTGTTATCTTAAACAAATATAATTTTCAGAATGACAGAATTTCTTTTTCAAACATTTTTTATTTAAAAATTACATTAAGCATCAGGTTACTGTCTTCTGCTTGTTATCTAAACTTATAAATAACAGATTGGAGATTAAATTAATAGCAGATTTGTTTGTTTGTCAGTCACCTCAGTCACTCCAATCACCAGCACCCACGTTAACCCGTTCCCAATCACCAGCATTCTGATCAGCTGCACCTGTTACCTGCAATCAAGCCCAGCTACAAGAGCATGCTCCTCACTAGCACTCACTGTCCGGCCTACCGTTCACTCTGTTGAATCTAACCTGACTAACTATCTATGTTCTCTTAACAGAACAGTGTGCTGTACTGTGTGTTTTGTGCCTGCACCGTTTCAGATCTCCACAGCTCCATTGTCTCTCTGCTCCTAGCAAGGAATCCTGGTTTCCCTCTACACGCTCTGCCCAGAGCTCCCTCTCCTCAGCCATCTCACACTTATTCCTGGTTCCTCTAGTTACCGTCTTGGATTCTCTTTGTGTCAAACCCTTTCAATGATTAGTCAAGTCAAGTCACTTTTATTTATATAGCGCTTTTAACAATACAGATTGTAGCAAAGCACTGAACATTATCA
>JAUYWG010000060.1:222534-242356 GCA_034779775.1 Enteromius afrohamiltoni | reverse complement strand
GACAATAAACTGTTTCCTTTGTACCAGGAGAGAGTCACATGACTCACATTCACCACTGAACACACCAATGAACAATTATGATGTGATGAAGATGAAGAGCAATCCCTGATAATGACAGGAACGGGCAGAGGAGCTGAAAATATGAGAGAATAAACAGGCAAAACATAACTCGATTAGTAAATCACGGACTTAAAATTTTTAGGTTATTAAAATGTTTCCAGTAATAAAGCTACAGTAACTGTAGACTTTACTGTAGAAAAATGCAGTCACTTAAACAACAAAAATGTGGTGTGTTCCCTTATGATTTACAGTAAAAATAAAACTGTAAAAGATCTACTGTGGCATATTTTATGTATATATTTATACGTAAGGCTTTTAGCAATTGCAATTTTACGGTAGAATACCGTTAAATGCACAAATTTGAGAAAAGCATTTAACTGAGACACCTTATGTAATTTATGTGTCTTTTTAATTTATGTAATTATTCAAATTTCACATTTTTCACATTTAAAAAACAAACTTTGATAACATTGATAGATATCAATAGAAATGGAGTAATAGTTTCAGTAATTCCACTGAAAGTTTTGAGCTACTCACCATAGACAGAAACATTAAATTGCAAAATTCCTCTTGGTGATATGAAACTTATATATTCCAGAAAACTACATGCAGCATTTAGTGCATGCATGGCTTCTCCAAACAACGTGACATGCATGTACTTGCATCAAAAAACGTTTTAAATTTGGCCCTGGGCTCTACCTGATGATATTAAATAGCAGGATGGAAGGTAAAATTGCTTTAAATGATTACATTCTTAATGGCTGCATTCAACAAGTCAAGACAGAGATGACCGCAGCTGTCATGTGAATAAAAGCTAAAATATTTGTATGATCTGCAGTTCATGTCATGAATAGTCATACATTTGATGTGTCCTAGAGACTTGGCCTTTAGTGTGTATCAGTATTTAGTGTGCATTGTTATGTGGATGTTTTGTGTTAATTGTTCATGACTCCCTGGACAGACTGCTGCTTTTTATCAAAATAATTTTGTTCTATTTTGAGATGCATATGCATTTTGTTTTTGTTGAGAAATTACAAATAATCTGAAATCATGTTTGAAATCAGAAATCAATATTTGTCTGAGATACAACTATTTAAAAATCTGGAATCTGGGGGGACAAAAAATCTAAATATTGAGAAAATTGCCTTTAAGTGGTTCCTAGCAATGCATACTAAGGAGAAATTAAGTTTGATATATTATCGGTAGGAAATGCACAAAATATCTTCATCAAACATGATCTTTTCTTAATATCCTAATGATGTTTTAC
Organism: Enteromius afrohamiltoni; assembly: GCA_034779775.1. Taxonomy (NCBI): domain Eukaryota; kingdom Metazoa; phylum Chordata; class Actinopteri; order Cypriniformes; family Cyprinidae; genus Enteromius; species Enteromius afrohamiltoni. The sequence continues at coordinate 241,029 of JAUYWG010000060.1, read as the reverse complement.
AAAGCTTGGTCCATGACCTCAAAAAAGAAAGCTATGCAAATGTTTTGGAGTGTAGGCTGAAGTTTAAACAGCCATAGATACTAGGAAATGATATGATAGCACTTTCAATAGTACTGACCCACTACAAAACATTTTGCAGAGTTGCTTTTTTACAGTCAAGAGTGCTATACAAATTCAAACGTACCTGAATTTTAATAAAGCTGTATAGGTTCAAAACTAGGAAAACTAGACTGAATAAACAAAACATAAAGTGCAATAAACAAGTCTACGAAGTATACGTACCGTGTACGTGTAGCAGTAATAATGCAAAAATGAAAAACTGGATCTTCATACCGCTGCAGGGTTGAGTCAAATGTGAGTCCATAAAAGATAAAAAAAAGCACCGTCAGAGCTCAAAATGTATATCTGAACTGACACACAGCTTGATTTGAAAATAAACAATATCCAGAAAGCAAAAAAATCAGATTGTACATCGTACTTTCTAGTGAACAGAAGACAAAATTACAGAGCATATACCTACCAAACAGGTTTGATGTCATACCACAGCTACAGTATTGTGCATCATGAGAAGGAAGTGCTGAAGTGAAGGGATTTTTCTGTGTAACTCATGACTTGTGTCTCTTGTGTTCATCCTAAAGCATGTCTGGGCTGTTTAAACTCAAATAAACCATATCTTAAAATATTCCAGTGCCACTGATGTCTCAAGATGCACCCCAGTAATGTTTTTTTTTTAAAGTATGTTCATTAAAACAACTGAATTTCCTAATCGAGTGAATGTCTAATCCTGACTTAATCTAAACCCTTTCTGTAAAACCAGGCCACAGAATTTGAGATTGTCTTATTCTAGAGGTGCAGCTATATCCTAATCAGCAGGTACAGATTCATTCTTGAGTTGTAGCCTTTTTAGCATAAAGAACCTTTAAGAGCAAAACTAATTCACTAGTGCATCCTCAGATGATTTCTCTTATGTTCTGGTTGTGCGATTTGAAGGTTTTCCTTTGCTAATACCTTGTCAGGGTTGCAAGTGCACAACATTTCATAAGGCAAGTTTCATTAGTTGCTAAAATATATTTAACATTTATTAATACTAAATGTTTTCACAGAAGAGTGTCTCAAATATCACAGTATGTAAATAAACACTGCACTGAATATTAAAAACTCCAGTTACACTCCCAAATTATTTTATAAGATGTAAACAATCCCCTTTATGTACAATATGAGGTTCATAAATGTTTTGCCACTTTATATCTATATGTATATGTATATATTATATATGTAAAGGTGGACTTGGTCAAAATTGGTCAAAATAATAATTGACAAATTACATAAAAAATTATATGTAATATATATATTTATATTTATTATATATAAAAACAAATTATATAATTTTTTTCTCCAAAATATCATTAACATAAAACATCAAATTGTGACTCTCTCCAAAGGATTAATTTAACACTTTTAACTGTTAACTGTACATTTAACTAACTATTAATCTTAAATGGTTGAGAAGGTTAAAAAACATGGTCTGAGAGTATGCATGTGTAGTCATGTTGTTTACATAAAATGTTGTTTGCTGCTTATGCTGTTGTTTTGTTCATTTACATTCACTGTTAAAAAAAAAAAAGTTGTCAAGCTTGTCACCCTGTTTTTTTGTTGAGTTAACTAAAAATCTGTAGTTACTTAATGTTAATTTAAGTAACAATTAAAATATTTTCAGGTAGCGAGGTAAAAAGTTATTTTAATAGGACAGAGCTGTAATCGAACCCGACCCGAGCCCGACAGGCATTAAAGGTGCCATAGAATGCATTGAGAGCATATTTTAAACTGTTCTCTGATATGTACGTAGAAGGTATGTAGCTTAGGTAAGGGGAAAAATGCACAGAAACGGTTTTACAGGTCCATTTACAACCCTAGAATTTGACCCTAGAATGAAAGGTCTGTTTTTGCCTTATTTGGAAGGTTCATGAATAGTAATGAGGAGGTCTGCTTTGATTGGCTGTTTCTCCTTTCAGTAGCACAAACAGATTTCTACTGTCCAGTGTGAACGATGGAGGGATTAGGCATTCAACCTTATATGTTTGAGCCTGTATCAGACGAAGATGACGATCAACAACCTGTTGTTCTGAGTGAAAAGATTGTCGACTACTCTTAACTCAGGTTCAGAGTGTTGAACCTTAGGTCTCACACAAGGATTGTACTTTAGGGTGATTTATTGTGAGAAGATTTGTGTGTGGTTCTGTAAACATAAAACAGTACACAGATGGAATTAAATAAATGTACATTAACAGGTCTTTAGTGTTTTCAATAAAAGCACTTTCAATCATATATTAGCATACTTAAATAAATTAAACAGTATAAATATAATATAGGTGCAACTACAGATAGAAATCCTATAAATGATCACACTACTGCACTGTTAAAGCATCTAAACATCCATCTGTGTTGATTCCCACTTCAGGAAAGTTTTGGAACAGTCCAAGTCACTAACACAGGCGGGAGGGTTTGGAAGAGTTCACTTTGAGGGGTGTACTTTCTTACACTGAGATTGCACATGGACCCTTCTGAATGGTAAGCATGGGTGGGTATATGCATACGTGGTGAGCAACTATTACGCCTCTAGACTGTTAAGTAACAGTCTGTGTTGTGTTGGAATTTGACCGTTTTTCAGTCGTCTTTTGCAAACACTTGATTTATATAAGAAGTAGAAAACGATGGTGATTTAGACTCACAGTATGTTATGTCCATGTACTGAACTGCTATTATTCAACCATGCCAAGGTACATTCAGTTTTCCATTCTATGGCACCTTTAAGATATTTATGTCCGAGCCCAATCCCAGCCTAATCAAATTTTTTGTCATACTAATGGCACATGCACTTTTTTGTGTGGAAAGTCCCACACAGGATTTGGCCCAGAAGCTAATATCCAGCATTCCAGAGCTAATTGCAAAGGTCATGAAGAACAAGGGTAAACCCTGTAAATATTGACTTCATATAAAAGCCATTAAAATGTATGATATGATTATCATAATACCACAGAATTGTTTGGCCATGACTTTATACTATGAATGGAATCCATATTTACTACACTGGCATGGTCATGTGACCTTTTGTCACCGATCCCCACAATTTATGACTGGCTATTCGTCATCTGTGTCCGTCAGCTTCTCAGTATATGTAGTAGTGTTTTGGGGGTCCTCTTGTGGTATCACGGACAAACTTGCGTCATTTGGATCATCCCATTCCTTTTCTGTGGGAGCTGTAAAACAAACAATGACAAGGTAAAACAACAACAACAACAAGACATAGATAAGAAGTATAGACGGTAAATATATATGGTAAATTAAAATTATTACATAATGATTGCCAGAAACACATGAATGCAGATTTATTTATTTTTTACTTGGAGGTTAGGTTATTAAATTACCTCTACTGTGTTTTAAGTGAAGTGTTTAATATTAAGGCTATAATATCTGAACAGGCTCAAACACAAGAGTCAGAATGGGAGTTGGAGGAAGAAAAAGAGAACGATTTCAAACACTTCTCACCACGGACATTAACTTTGATGGTTTTTGTAAGCCGCTGTGTGTTACTCCTGATCTCTAGTTTAAAATGCCCCGTGTCTTTGACTCTCATGTTCTCGATCGTGAGATTTCCAGTCTGATGGTCCAGATGTAGTCTGTCTTTGAATTTCCCTCCTGGCCCTTCTTTTACTGCAATCTTGTCGGCCATTTTATCGCATACGGCGATGACACTATATAAGGTTGTGGATTCAGATACTCTGGAATCAGCATATTTCCACCGTAGCCGATCATCTCTTTGTATCTCAGGAACACCAGTGTTTAAAGTGATAGTTTTTCCCTGGTGCACTCTTATTTTCTTCACCTGATCCAGTTCAGTAAACATACCTGGAGAAAAATCATTCCAAATTAAATATGTATAGATGTTACGAAACTGGGATTTTGTCAAACAAACTTTAGCCCCTTTCACATATATACGGTCACACATACCGGTAAATTGCTGTAATGTGATCATGTGTGCACAAAACCTTTTCAAATATATATATATATATACATTTGTTGAGGAGTTATAACAATACCAGACTTTGTTTTGGGGTGTGCACAAATACTCAAATACTTAATCTGCAATCATTTTAAAAATGAAAACACTAATCAAATTTACAACGCGTTCCTTTGCTGGCCATAAATGCAGGGAATTGATAACAAATCCTAAGCAAGCAAACTAAAGGTGTATGACTAAATGCACTGAGTGGCACTGTGGGGCATTGTACTGTTTTTTTTCGCACCGTTATACATAAAAAACACTACCTGGTCTCATGGCATAAACGTACCTGGGTGCACTTTTGAGTGAGATAAGAAATACGTACCAACAAGTACATATCATTGCAATAATTAAAAGAAGTGAACACTAGATGTAGGTGAATCCTGTGTAACTAGAGTTCAACAAAACAGTTCAGATCTGTGTAAACGGAAGCTGAAATGGCACAGTTGCATTAACAAATGTGTTTTTATATCGGTTTTGCATTTGCTAACACTATTGGGTGGGTTTAGGGTTGTACTTCTTTCTAACATGATAGAGCATTAACTTTTAGTAACAGTCCACAGATGTTTGAATTCTGAACCGCTGCAATATGTACCTGAAGCACATATTAAAATTTGTTTGTTGAACCAGGAACAACATTGTGATAAACCAATCAGATTTTAAGAACCAGTTTATAGTTTCTGTGACGTTTAGGCTTACAATCAGTGTTTGGTGCTTGTGCATCAGTATCAGTCATTTATCATTAAATATGATTTTAGGCATTATTTATCGGTAAGGTTAGGTTAGATATGGGAGATATGGTCAAAACCTATATTTTTGCATTAAAATGTTGTTCCAGGGTCACATATGCACAAATATGTAGACCTAGGGACACACTGAACTTGGCAAAATCAGGACGTGCATGTAAAAACGGTGTTGCATAAAAAGTGCACAGAGTTATGTATTTTTATGAGACCAGGTTGGTAAAACAATATATACACCATAATCATAGGCAGACTCGAGTGTATGTACATTCTCTACTGTAATTGGTCTGCTTTTATGTCAATTTATTGAGATTAGCTATTGTGTGAAAGGGGCTATTATGTCACAAATGAAAAGTAAGATATGATAAATTAGTTTTTTTCATTATCTTACCCTGAAGTGTATCATATTCTCCCTGACCTGTTTGAATAAAAAGTACATTAATTGTACATTATGATTGCATATAACGGGCTACAAAGATACACATTGTTTTACAGTAACTTACCGTTTGGTAAATCTCTCTTTTGATTAGGAATTTTCACATCTGCTGAAGGCAAATATCTTAATTTTATTTGTACTCAAACACAGAGATTCAGATCACACATTAATATAATATCTTACCAGTGTTTGGATGATCAACTTCATTCCCAAGAACTGGACCTGTTTAAACAATTATTGTCTTTTAATTAACATTAAAATAACATTAATTTACTTTTAGGTAATGACTGATCCTACAATCATACAAAGAAAATGTGGGCTAATGTCTAATAACAAAAAAAAAAGTTTTATTTATGGTTGGCCAAAATTTAAGAACAGGCTCCCTTTCAATGCCTGAATTTAAAGTGAACTGGCAATAACATGCAGGAAAATTTTTCAGTGAAAGTCTTTTGGACGTTCCAAACAGTAAGCTACTGTACCTGAAATATAGCATGCAAATGATTCCCCGATCAAATGGCTTGAACACAAACTTTCCTTTTCATTTAGCGCACAAAACTTTTTTGTCTACTATAAAAACAGATTCATGCAAAGATAAAGCTATAAGGTTTTTTTTGACACAGTGTCTCAATATCTTACCTTCAATAAGTTGATTACATTCTTCCTGACCTGTTTAAATAATAATCACATTATTTGCTAATTATGGATTACATGTAATGTACAATGAAAATGCACATTGTTTCATGGTAACTTACCATCTGGTAAATCTCTGTCCTGATCAAGAATTTGTTCACCTGCAGAAGACACATTTTAAATAAACTAATCTTTGTAAAAAAAACTCTTAGTTGATGTTAGCTCATATGTGAATAACACAGCTGCAGCTTTTACCTTTAACAGGGTATTATTAAATATTGGAATTGCCTATGATTCATGAATGTTTAGAAGATTTTTTCATTGGTAGTTTGTTAACCAATGTTAACTAATGAAGCCCTAATGTAAAGTGTAAACGGACAATAAAGATCAAAACACTTTCAATCAATAGCTATCTAGGGCATGTTGTAGTACAGATTAAAATGTAAAATGGTATGATAATAAATAGCCTATTAAGTCTAAATATTTAAGTATTTAGAAATGAAAACAACAGTGAAAAAAACAACAAAAAAACACTAAATGGCTATTTACATCAGAAAGTAGCAGCTGTTTAGTTAACGGGATTCCAGGTTAACAGTTACATTTCTGCTGTTCAGCACCATCTGCTGTCAGAGAGGGAATGTGTTTTCATTCAGAGCATCTCTGACCTGATGAGTTTATATATGCCACATCCTTTTTAAAATGATTTAATTACTACAATATTGTAATGACAGTTATAACCAGAAAATCTCCATGATAAATGTAAAGCTATATGTACAATTGTGATGCATAAACATTATATTAATTTACTATTCGTCCTAAATACTATTCGAAAATAGTATTTAAGGCCTCGATATACTTTTAGCGAACTGAAATGACATAATTTCAACAAAATGTGAAAAGTTTTTTTGACTCCTTTTTACACCTTTGAGCTAAAAATCCCCTGGTTCGGAAAAATCCCCTGGTTCGTTTCTAATTCAGCTGAGGTCGGGCAAGGAAGTTACTGCTGTAGTTAGATAAATATATATATATATATTTATATATTAATCTTTAATCATTATATTATTCACATAATATTTAATCTCCAGCAGCAATGTGAACATTTATGATGATACGTTTTGGTCATTAAATACCCGGCTATGCAAACACATGAGCAGAATTCTCAGCATGCAGACCCGCGACTGGCTTGCATTCCTTTCTAAAGTGGAGAGTTGATAAATATGGCCGATTTTGAAGTGTTTATCCAAATGAAAAGGTCTAGGGAGATCTTTTTGTTTATCAGTTGATGTTGTAATCACTTTAGTTGTTATAATGTCATTTTATCTCAAGCCAAAGTCGCGTCATTTTCTTCATTTGGTCAAGCAAATCACAAGTGGCAATGGCAATAACTTACGTTTCTATATCCTATCAACTAAGACAAATAAGCTATTTAATTTTTAATAGTCAGAAGTCAGTGTACAGAAACATTTCAAGTGATAAAGCACCTTACCATTGTTTAGTAGATTAACTTGCTGAATAGCTTGTAGCTCAGTAGACTGACCTGTTCAAATAATCAAACAATATATTCAAAAAGTCAAAGTAGCAAAATAATAAAACTCTACAACAATATGGCAGAATTGTGCTTGCAATATTTGTCCGTTTTCTTATTGTATCTGGTGAATGTAACACACTCTTACCTTTTTCCTCTGCTTTTTTGAAGAATTGTTTGTAAACCACAAAAGCCAACACAACTGCCAGCAGGAAGACACCAACACATATGGCTGCTATGACACCTAAAGACAGTCCTTGTGCTGTAATAGAGACGTTAGAGACTTTAGATACTTGTGGAGAAACACTGAACCTAGTGTCTAGTATATTTATTCAGCTGAGCTAAACGACAGGAATTTATAGTTTATTGGAGTACATATTTTTATATTGGAGCATGTACCTGAGCATGACATACAGAGTTGACTGATGTCCAGATGTGTGGTCTGGTTTGTGATGGGATTGTTGAGCACACAGCTGTAGGTGTTGTTCTCCTGATATTCCACCTCCAGAGGTAGAGAGAGACTCATGCTGAGATCAGACACACTGATGCTGGACAATAAACTGTTTCCTTTGTACCAGGAGAGAGTCACATGACCCACATTCACAGCTGAACACAACAACGAACAAGATGCAGAACATTGTGAAGAGTCTCTGCTGATGACAGGAACGGGCAGAGGAGCTGAAAACATGATAAAATAAACTATATTTTAAAATATGATCTTCAGATGAATCTACATTTATTGGTAAGTAGTAATGCAGTAGTTTAAAATGTTAATTTCCCAAGAAAGATTTTTTTTTTGTTTCAGGTGAATAAAGCTGCGTTGATAGCATGCAGATTGCAGCAAATTTATGACCATGAAAGGAGTTGAAATACTGAACAGGTTTGGCAAAATATTTATCAAATTAAAGTCTTAATAGGTTCATAGGATGCGATTTCAAGTTTTCCTTTCTCTTTGGGGTGTTATGAGCTGTATAGATTGAATTGCAAAGATTAAAGTTTCAAAACCAAAGAGATATTCTTTATAAAAGTTATGACTTGTCCAAGCTCTCTTAAAATGGCAAGTTTAAACAGACTATTCTACATCATAGATTGGGTTCACTTTCATAACACCCCCAGAAAGAAGATGGAGCTATTCTTGTTGTAGTGTTGCTGCCAGCGCCATGTTCCGGAGGTGCAGTGTTTTGTATAGTGAAACTAGAAATCAGTGGTTATGTTGTGTTTGCAACACTTTTCCAGAACAGTTCAACACAAATATTAGTGTGTGTTCAGTGCATTTACAGAGGACGGACTCCTGATCCTGGCACAAAGACAAAGATCCAGCACAAAGACCATTATTTTATGGTCTTTATTAGGGTAACTCCAACTTTACAAGGACAGTACGGCGCTTCTGACTCACAGCCTGTATGTTTCATATTTAAAGGACTTGCTGCTTACTATTCAAACTGAAATTTTGAGGAGGGAAGGGTAGTGTTTGTTGTTTCCCATACTAGGGGTATGGGAACCCATCATCGTGCACACACACACACACACACACACACACACACACACAGCAGTGAGTTCTTCACTCCCCCCACCCACAATCCCTGCTGGACCTGGGACTCGAACCCACAACCTTTGGGTTACAACTCCAACTCCCATTCCATTAGGTCATGACTGCGTAACATATCACATATCATAGAATTTTCGGGGAAAGAAATTAAGTACATCTATTTAATGCCCACTTAAAAAAAAATAATAATAATAATAATTAATGAAACAACTGAAAGACTACTCACCATAGACAGTAACATTAAATGTCTTGTAGGAGCTCTTCCTGATGACAGTTAATTTATATATTCCAGAAAAATTAGCTGTGATGTTTTTAATGGTAAGAGATCCAATCGATTGGTCCACCAGAAATCTGTCTCTAAAAATCTTAATTTCAGAGTTCATAGCTATAACAGTATTGTCAGGTCCAAAGGTCCACACTTTCAGATCTTCTGTCTGTGTTTGACCAGAATGTAGAGTAACAGAATCTCCCTCCAATGCTGATACTGGCTGTATCACAACTGACTCGGCACCAAGCAAATCTGCAAAACAAATAGAAATGGTTATTCAGACAGAGATTTAATTGCAAGACCACACAACACAATATGTGAAATGCAAACAGGTGAATGCTTGGGCCAGAATCTGATTTAGACTCATATTTATTATTATTATAACAATTTCAGTTGGTCAGTGGTGGTTTTATACCTTACTGGTCTATGCAGAAACCCCAACGTAATACTAACACTAAAACATCTAGTAGGATAGATCAGTCTTCAATCTGTGCTCATAGTTACAAAACTATTTCTTATTTTCTGATCTTGGAAACCATTAAGATTTGACGCACTACAAAACAGTTTAGACAGCTGTCATTTTCTCCCTCACTTTAAGACAATCAAAACCGAAAGTATATAACGTGTACTTACCGTGTATGTGTAATAATACTAGTAACACAATTAATATCTTCATATCGACGAATAAGAAGCGTTTGAACAAAATCTGATGGGGGAAAAGATGGAAAGAGGTCCTGTCGCATCTCAGACCTGACTTCTAAAACCCCAGTAGAAACCAACTTTACAGGCTAACCGATTATTATTCTTGATCATTCATGTAAAAATTGCGTTTCTGAGAAGAGAAATGCGTAAGGACCGCTGTAAACTTCCGTATTTATAGAGGTTTGATCGCCACCTAACGCTTTATTGGAATACCTTTAGAAAACTCTCATAACTCTTGGTCTTGCAGATTTGGTTTTTTTTTAATCTCTTTTTGAACAGAAATCCTGTATTTTAAGGGTAAATCAATATATATCCCTCGTGTCTTTAAAATATTCAAACTATATTTTTATGCACTTTTCAAATGAAGAAGTGTTGTCTTAAGGAATATGTAAGGATAGCCTTTCCGTAGTTTTCCAGTCACGTGACCAGATCAGAGAGGGCAAACGTCCACAGTACGCCAGCAAAAGGCAGCTTTCCATGTTTCACAGCCGCGAATATTCACATCACCTCTCTAAACAATAAAACAAAGGCGTGTGTATAAAATGAAAGTTTGCGCCATTTCCAATCTAAGCTATTTCAATCAGCGCGACGTTAGAGAAAAGGTGCGTTTGAGATGCACTACACTGGCCTCCAAAAATCTATTAAAAACAAAACGTTTTCTCCAAACTTTAACTCTTATACAATAAGAATATTTACCATATCGCCTAATCTTCATTTTCATAATTAATGTTTTGTTTGAATATCAGATATTTGATATTGATTACATACAGGATTTTTTTGTTTGTCTATAATCTGACCAATGAGAATAAAGTGTGTCGTCATCAGCCGGTTTTGAACAACTGCAGCGCCATACCTGATCATTTTTTCAGCAGAGAAGTCAGTGCAATGATCATTGCATGATCACCCAGCCAGCACACTTATGTGGGGCCCAGAGCCCAACTAAATAAACACAGACCACTGTAATGGTTGTTGTAAAAATAGTGATTTTTCTAGTTAACATCAGGTGTCTTCAATAATAGTCAATCATCAGTCAATTAAATTGAATTAAATAAATTGCAGTGCTGCTTGTGTCTTACAGCACTCTGTAGTATGCATACTGGGCAGTGTTCCTTTCATTATTTTATGTGGGCTGACCCATGTGGGGCCAACATGGAAACTGAGGACAAAACAGGGGTCCAGGGGACACCCATCTGGGCCCCACATAAGTGTGCAGGCTGGGCAATTTACTGAATGTATGGCCGTTTGTGAGTCAAAGTGAAACCTGTCGCGGTGTCATTTAATTATATGGAACAAGATGTGGTTTCTCTTGTTGCATGGACAAACAGCTTATGCAAGAGAGTTTCTATTCATTCTGCTGACATGAATATCACAGTCTGAATTCCACATCAAACAAAACAATATAGTACATTCAGTCAACACCAATGTGCTAGAAACCTTTTCCTTTGCTCTTGATTTAAAATATTCATTTTGAGTTTTGTAAATATTTCACGTTAACATTTATGCATTTATCAGATGAAAAAGGAGCATAACCATTTTCCAGAGCTAAGCCAGGTGCTCATTGAGAAAAAACCACTCAGCATTCACGTAATACTGTTTTCTGACTTTTATATAATATTGGATACAGCAAACAAGACCACTTTCATTCCAGTACCACTTGTGTTAAACTTTCCGCCAATGAAAACTCAAACATAACCACTGCGGCCATAGCAGGCATGCACAGACTAACGTGTCACATCCTGCTAAGCGAGGATTCATATGCACTAACCGGTCGCTTTGAGTGTGTTTTGTGTCATTAATTGTTCAGGGAGCCGCTTAAAAATGGTGCATGCTATTGTTTTGCTCTGTTTGTCTTTATTCGGCCTTGTTGGTAAGTAAAAAGCTACTATATAGTTTAAATTAACTAAGGATTTGCATTAATAATAATAGTCTGTTTTAATATTTTAATATTAAGTCCTGGGCTGTGGCCTCCTGTCAGTTTGATTAAAATCAAATTGCCAAGTAAACAACATTTTAACAAATAGAAATGACTGTATGAGTCTGAATAACCATCACTGTTTGTTCTTCAGGTGCGTTTGGTGTGACAGATGAAGTGAAATCAGTGTTGGTGATGGAGGGAGATTCTGTCACTCTACAGACTGATGCTGAAATAAAAAAAGATGATCTGATTCTGTGGCGATTCGGAGCTGAAGAGTCTCACATTGCTGAAGTCAACCGATCAGTACAGATCATCTCGGTATCTGAAAGCAGCAACGGATTCAAAGACAGATTGCATCTGGACGCCCAGACTGGATCTCTCACTGTCAGGAACATCAGAACCGACCACTCTGGGGTGTATAAAGCACAGATCATTGGAAATAAGATGAAACGGAAAACGTTCAACGTCACTGTTCATGGTGAGTTGAGCGTTAGACAGTATTTGGCACTGATTTATATATGTTTCTGTTGTCGTGTAAGTCTCTGCTCAACATTAACAATAAATTATAACAGTACATAGATTTGACAAACATGCTAAAATTAAGCAACCCATCACTTGATCAGCAGTGGATTCTCTGCAGTGAATGGGTGCCGTCAGAAGGAGTGTTTTTATGGATTATAGCTGAAGGTTAAAAGGTCCTAATGATGGATTTGGGTTTTTGCAAACACACAGCATTTTACTTCTCAAGATGTTAACTGATGGACTGGAGTCACGTGGACTACTTATGCTGATTTTTGTTTTCTTTTTATCAGCTGTTTGGATTCGACGGCACCCATCCATGGCTCAATGAATGATGTAATACAAAATTTCCAAATCTGTGTTCATGAAGAAAAAACGCAAAAAAATCTTCTCATTAATGCTTGCTTATGGCACTTAAATTTGCTTAATTTGGAATAAAGCCATCATTCATCTTTTATTAATGTAAATACCTCTAATCCTTTGTAGCTCGTCTGCCTGTTCCTGTCATCAGCAGAGACTGTTCTTCATCATCTTCATCTTGTTCACTGCTGTGTTCAGTGGTGAATGTGAGTCATGTGACTCTCTCCTGGTACAAAGGAAACAGTGTATTGTCCAGCATCAGTGTGTCTGATGTCTGCAGCAGCTTCTCTTTACATCTGGAGGTGGAATATCAGGAGAACAACACCTACAGCTGTGTGCTCAACAATCCCATCACAAACCAGACCACACATCTGGACATCACTCAACTCTGTCAGATACATACAGGTAATATTAGTGTTTATTCACATAAGCCAGCAGCATATTATCTATATGTTTATTGTTCTTTTATCCCCTCAGACTCAGAATGCATCTGCTGTTGTGACGCTACTACAGCTGCGATCCAATTGGTCATCTCTGCTCTGGTGGGCGTGGCTATTGTTGTTGTTCTTGGTTTTGAAATCACATCCAGAAAAGCTGAACAGAAAAGATGAACTCAGACATCAACTTCACTTCTTCACTGATACAATCATCCCTTTTTCTACCTGTTTTTGCCTCTCTCTCTCTCGTATTCTGAACATTTTTCAGTTTTGACAACGGTTACAAAAGAATAAGTGTATTTTTTATTTGCGTTGTTTTTAAATTATGTTACATATTTTACATTATGCACCCAGAAACTCCACCACCAGTATGTCAAATGTAAAAACGAAATGTCGAAAGGTTTCATTGAATGAGTGTTAGAAAGTCATTTTGGGGTCAACAATAATGTAGTCACTTTATTTTTTCCAAAAAAATGCAACAATTTTAACAGGAAACATTTATTCGCTTGGTATATAATGGACGAGGTTTTCCCACAATTTGTAGGTCACTTGAAAATATATTTTAGGTTCTTGTTTTACATTTTAAAATTATAACATTAATAAAATACATTCATAATTTGTTCTTAATGAGACTGAAATGATATTCCGACCGAGTGCAGAACATTTCTGTTACATTATAAAACTGTTTACAAACACACATACGTTCATATATATTGTACAATAGAGGGCGGAAAAGTGATAAAAAACGAAATTGTTCATAAATTAGTTCACAAAAAAACACTTTAAACATGGACACCAATGTAACATACATGCAAAGTGCATAACGAGAATACCTACACCAGATCAGGGTTAATGGCAACATGTTAACAATAAAATATCAAAAGTTAGTGTAGCGAAAAGAAACGCTTTGCGGTGTTACTTTCCACAGGTAAACAACATGCAACATGCATTTCAAACATTATTAAGGCTCATGAAAGCAGAAACGTTTAACATAAATAAGAGTAATGTAACAGTCACTATACAGAAGTGTTTTCAGTAATCTCCCCATTCATCAGTGTTACTGTCTTCTCTGGCACATCCGCTCCATTTTCTGAGGAATCTGTTAAAAACCATCAAAAGATTGTTTGAATTGTCAGATTATTGTTTGAAACATCCGATTTGGTTCAATACGCAATAATTAACTACTAATTTTTAGATCATGATTTGAGCTACTCACCGCGAACAATAAATGTCTTGGAGATCATATTTTTCTCGTTCCTGGAGATGTTTAGTTTATAAATTCCGTAGTCTGTTGGCATGACGTCACTAATTGTAAGATATCCGTTTTGCTGATCCAGCTTTACTCTGTGACTGATAGTTTTATTATGAACAATATCATCTTTATTGCTTTGTTCATTCAGCCTGGCAAAGACTTTGAATGGGTTTGTGCTGTCTGCGTTCAAGTCTCCAAACCTCCACTGCAGCACATCAAAACTCTGTACCGCAGTAACACCAGTGTTCAGAGTCACTGTCCCTCCCACACTCACTGACACCATCTTCAGCTCATCCGTCTCAGCCAAATCATCACCTGGAGAACCTAGACAGGGAGCATTATAATTATAAATTACTAATAACTATAGCAGATCCATTGTTCCTTTGTAATGGTATTTGATGACAGAATTGGATGACAGTATATTAGAATTGTGCTTTAAGTCTTAAAGGGTACGCCTCTTAATAATACGCCTTGCAGATGTACAGTGGGTATGAAAAGCCATTTCAGTCCTTTTTTTTCTCTCTTTAATGGGCACACAGCACCATGTATTGACAAAAAAAAAACAGAATTGTTGACATCTTTGCAGATTTATTAAAAAGAAAAACTGAAATATCTCATGGTCATATGTTTGCTGTGACACTAATATATATTTAACTCGGGTGCTGTCCATTTCTTCTGATCATCCTTGAGATGGTTCTACAGCTTCATTTGAGTTCAGCTGTGTTTGATTACACTGATTGGACTTGATTAGGAAAGCCACACACCTGTCTATATAAGACCTATAAGCTCAAAATGCATGTCAGAGCAAATAAGAATCATGAGGTCAAAGGAGCTGCCCAAAGAGTTCAGAGACAGAATTGTGGCAAGGCACAGATCTGACCAAGGTTACAAAAACATTTCTGCTGAACTTAAGGTTCCTAAGAGCACAGTGGCCTCCATAATCCTTAAATAGAAGGCGTTTGGGATGACAAGAACCCTTCCTAGAGCTGGCCGTCCAACCAAACTGAGCTATCGGGGGAGAAGAGCCTTGGTGAGAGAGGTAAAGAAGAACCCAAAAGGAGGAAAGATAAAAGCAGCCAAGTACAGGTATATCCGGGACCAAACCTTCTCCAGCATGCTCAGGGCCTCAGACTGGGCTGAAGGTTTACCTTCCAACAAGACAATGACCCTAAGAAAACAGCTAAAATAATGAAGGGGTGGCTTCACAACAACTCTGTGACTGTGTTGAATGGCTCAGCCAGAGCCCTGACTTAAACCAAATTGAGAATCTCTGCAGAGACCTAAAAATGGCTGTCCAGTAACGTTTACCATCCAACCTGACAGAACAGGAGTGAAAAACTTGTTTTTACAAAAAGCCTCATGACTGTATTCAATCAAAAAGGTGTTTCTACTAAATACTGAGCAAAGGGTCTGAATACTTACGACAATGTGATATTTCAGTTTTTCTTTTGTAATAAATCTGAAGAAATGTCAACAATTCTGTGTTTTTCTGTCAATATGGGGTGCTGTGTGTACATTAATGAGGAAAAAGTATTAACTGAAAAGATTTTAGCAAATGGCTGCAATATAACAAAGAGTGAAAAATGTAAGGGGGTCTAAATACTTTTCGTACCCACTGTGTGCTATCAAGGTAATATACAATATTTTAGATATTATACTGGATGCAGTAATACAGTTTCTTACCGTTATCCATCTCAGTGTATTCTTGCCTATGAATCTGGCCTGTTTAAACACAAACCACAATGAATTAAATCAATTACATAAATGTGATTAAAAACACAAACCTTAACTTTCTCTTATAATTATGAGTAATCTTACCCAGCTGATTTGCTTTTCTGTATTTCCAGTAGATACTGAACACCCCAACTACAGCCAAGACTAAAACACAAATTACAATTGCAACGCAGATAAGCACCATGTGACTGAAGCGTAAGTCCTCTTCGGAGTTTAAACTCGATTCATCCTCTGCAAAACAGTAGATGGAAAAATAGTAAAACAAAATAAATAAATAGAGAACTAAACAAATCAGTTAATGTCAATACCTGCACACGTGTGACAGAGTTGACTGACGTCCAGATGTGTGGTCTGGTTTGTGATGGGATTGTTGAGCACACAGCTGTAGGTGTTGTTCTCCTGATATTCCACCTCCAGAGGAAGAGAGAGACTGATGCTGAGATCAGACACACTGATGCTGGACAATAAACTGTTTCCTTTGTACCAGGAGAGAGTCACATGACCCACTTTCACCACTGAACACAACAGAACACATCTGGATGCTGATGATCCTGGTGAAGGACACTTAGAAGAATTTCTAGTGACGACAGGAACAGGCAGAGGACCTGGAGATGGAAACATCATAACAAACAACAGAATAAATAGATTATTTACCAGCATCCATGTCATCTCAGTGACTAGAAAAAAACAGCATATAACACCAAGATAAAGTTAAAATGCAAATATGTAAATTTCCACTAGTTTGTCTCTCTGGGTAGCTCCAGGTTGTGATGATCTCATTTTACCCTTTACAAAAGAAACCAGATACTGTACGTTCAGCTTGGCTTGTTTCCAAGAAGATATAGGATGATAGTCGGACCAGAGGGTTACCTAAGTAACTTGGCTAATTTTGGATTTGACCTGCTGAATGACTCATGCGACTAGTTTATCTTGATGATGTAATGCACTAAAATTAACAACAAAATACTCACCAGAAACAATAACACTGAACTTCTTTGGTGGGACCTCTTTTCCACCAATGATCCGCAGTTCATAAAGTCCAGAGTCTTGGCTTTTGGTGTTTTGGATGGTCAGCGATCCAGTCCGATTATCCAGCTGCAGTCTGTTTCTGAATTTCCCATCGAGAACATCGTTGTATAACGAGATCTTATTCACTACATTGTTGATTTGAGCAATACGAGTGCTGCCGGGGCCAAATGTCCACAGTATAAGTTCATATTTCTGTATGTCATTAAGACTGGTGTGTAGCGAGACAGCATTTCCCTCCATCACTAACTTCACAATATCCCCAAACACACCTGGAGAGCAAACAGAAAGTAGAGGAGTAGAGCAAATCCAAATCAGCTGATCTGACTGGATAAAGGTCACAAGGTGGGAAACTACGCTAGAAAACACATGTAATAATTTAATGTAAAAATGTGTCATGTTTTTACTGGTTATGATGGGACTTGTATTGGCTTTAATGGATCACGTGACTGCATGCAGATAGTTTGTAATGTTATTTAATTTTGCTGTGATGGTATTGCTTGTTTGGATAAATATCACTCGTAAATAGTAGCCTATATTGCTGAACTATAAAGTAAATGTACATATTTATATTGGATTACAATACACATTAGGAAAGTTTCTCAAGAAGTGAAAGCGGAAGCCTTTAAATACTCACCTTTTGCGAGCAAAATGCATAAAAGTAAAACAGGGGTCTTCATTTTTGACTAACTTAAGCATCAAAAGTATCGTAGTAAGTGTTTAGCCTTTAAATAAAGCTCGCGTCATAAATCCCGGCCGACAGCGAAAACTAGCTAATATTTTTGGTTGTAACAACGCTTTATAGAAATATTTCATTATTCATAATTATCGTCTTCGAAATCGTATCCTGATTATTTATCTGGTGAGATGCGACGGACTGGAGCTGAGAAGAGCGGAAGTAAGATATGTTCGATACATGTCAGGAAGTGTTAGTCCTGAAGGGATCCCGAGGGAAGATGTTGAGTGACGTCGTCACATACTGATGCAACCAAAGCATTAACTTGTTTGGAGCTCTGCTGTTCATATCTTTCCCAAATACTTGTAATCACGTGTTTTTCAGCTAAACTGACTGTTTTCAATCAAATAAACAAGTTAATAAATAATTAACTTTACACTTGTTTTGTGTGTCTTGAAGGTGTCTTGCAGTTCCACCTGATGGCCGCTTGTGGGAAACATATGACTTCTTGTAGGTCAACCTGAATCAAGAGACCTGCAGCATATGTGTGTGTGTGTGCACCTGGTATTTATCACCTTATGGGGAACAATTGTCCCCACAAAGATAGGAATACCAGTAAATTTTGACCTTGTGGGGACATTTCTTAGGTCCCCATGAGGAAAC
>JAUYWG010000060.1:182767-219505 GCA_034779775.1 Enteromius afrohamiltoni | reverse complement strand
TAGATAGATAGATAGATAGATAGATAGATAGATAGATAGATAGATAGAACAACAACAGATAAATACGACAGATAGACAGACAGACAGACTGAGCAAAATAAAGGTCTCTGTCTATTTTCCTTTCATATTTTTTTTAACAAATAAACATTCATTTTCCTGATGAGGAGGTGCAGGCACAGAGCCAGGTGAGAACAGCACACCTGGACGTGTCTTCACACACACACACACACAAACACTCACACAAGCTCTCCATCATAGCTGGGTCCACCTGTCTCTCCATATGTCTGATCAGTCAAGCCTGTCTGCGGTGTGACACAGCGCGTGTTACTCAGCGGTTGAGTGTGACGGGCTCAGATTTACTGCTGTGGCCGCACATTCACTCTTCTTCCATATGTGCGCTTGTGTAAAGCAATTAACCCAACACCTTCAAGTTTGTCTCAAGTTCTAAAGCAGATAGGTCCATGCAGCGCACCCAACAGAGTCCAACTAATAATCTAAAAATGTTGCAAAGGAAACCATGGAGTGAGTTACGTGCCAAGGTTTAATACTTAGGATTATGGGTTTGTTAGAATCACTAATATGAGAAATTAAACACATTGATGTCTCACTTAGTGTACAGCGCGAGTGTGCCAGCTGAATCAAGCTGATATCCACCAGAACAAATCTAAAAATTTCACACTCCTCACGGCAGAAACTCTGTCCTTCTCTCTGCCTCATACGCACACACCGCAAACAGGCCACGCTGCGGTTAGCGAGCTAGCAGGTGAACTAAAAATAATACTGTTTTCGGGCACATTAATTCCCAGGCGTTGTGTAGACAGTGGGTACATTTCCTCCAATCACTGCTGCGAAACATGACCGCAAGGTGGACTGAAGAAACATCAATGGAATTGCTAAAGCCTACAAAACGCTAATAAACAACCAAAAAAAAAAAAAGGGTAAACATCAGGAAATGACACACGATAATGAGTCCTAAAAGCTGTTGTTCACACCACTTTACACCTCTAGCGGCCTCTTGGCAATCAAGCCATTTTTGCAAGTTAAATAACTGTCTAGAGGCTGAGTCATACAGAGGTACTGACCTAATATCAATCTCTCGTCATTTTTTGCACAATTCAAATTCGGAGGGTATATTTTACAGCCATTTTCGAACATATACAATAAATGTCAATAGGAAAGGAATCGAGTCAAATAGTAGTCAGAGCGAATATATTTACACATTTAATTTATAAATACACTTGACCTTTGACTTTCGGACATACTATTGCAAACAAATTACACTCGTAATTAAGTCAAAATACTGCTTACAAATTACAAGTATTTACTTTTTTTTTTTTTTTTTTTTTAAATATGCAACCAAAATTCGTTCATAATTTTAAGTAGGTCATACAGTTGTCAAAGCAAATATATTAATACCCCTAGTTGACTAAATATACAAGTACTTGACATATTTTAGCTTGTAAATACCGAATTTCTTTCATAATTTAATTTGATCAATGTCGGAGCAACTATATTTACATGTGACAGAATAAATTTAGTTTAGTTTGGAATTGAATCACGTCAAATGGTAAGTATGAACATAAAAATACAACCAAATTTCATCCATAGTTATATAAACGATCTAATCTGTCTAATCTACTAGAATGATCTAATCACTGTCAGATCTACTGTAGATACATTTCTAGACATGAACTTGTGCAATCATTTTTTTTTTATATTTAAATCAATTAAAAATGTTGCCATAGCGAATATTTTTACATTGTAACAGAGTCAGAGGGAATATCTCCCGCCTTGATTGACAAATGAGATTCATGACATCAGATGACAAAAGGAAAGTCATTTTATATCCATAGTTTACTGACTTGCATTGAATCATGTTTCGAATGACTGCTTCTACTCACCATTCACGGCACTTGGGTCAATGCTGGTGTCTTTGGTCTCGATATGAGCGTTCTTGCCATCCTCGCTGTCTTCGCTAAAGAACCCGGAACTCTCCTGAGAACTCTCCATGAAGCCAGGCCTGGGTTCCCTCGAGACCTCATCGTGTTCCTCAAAGCCTACAGGAACATCCAGAACTGGCCCGTGGGAGTGGAGAGGGTTGGGTAGGAGTGCTGGTCCAGCACTCATACCCTCGGCACCCACCAGAACCCAGAGAACTGAACCTAAATGAAAGAAAAATAAGCTCCATTTTTGAACTTGGCTTCTTTGAATACACCAATAAAAATCAGCAAACCAACTCCTTCACCGCAAACAAATCTTTCTTATTAGCTTCAACAGTGGCAGATGGTTTCAAGGGTGTATGCATCCATCAAACACTGAATGGAGACATCTTTTGAGTCCCGCCCCTAATGGGCTTCAACCACAGCTGGCTCTGTATAATGCCGGCTTAGCGTTGTCTCTCAAACCACCCGGTCTTATCTTTCCTCACCCTACCGGGTCACCACAGGATTAGCACTGGTTTAAACACTGGACAGCCAAACTGGGCTGAAATCTGCCACTACTCTTCTGTCGGAGCCAAGTTGGAGTTTAAAAGCCAATTACACAGTTCTCTTATTCTGGCACAGCTTTAGTTCTTATTCATGGATCTGTTTAATGAAATATATTCTCTAGCGAGGCTCAGTTTAATTAAGTAGACCAGCAGGCTGATGTCTCGGTGACTCTGGTATTATATTTAGCTAGTGTGTGATTGTGTGGTAATTAACAGAGTGGAAAAACTGGGCACTTCCTGCCCCAATTTATGAATCGATCAACGTTTCAGTGGTTTTAGGGGCCCGGGACGGCCAGCGAACTCTAATGCTGTAAAAACTTCCAAACTGGGACTGGGACACTACTGGAGAGTATAATGCCAAATCACATTTACTGTGTAAATTTGAGAGAATTAAAGACGAAAATACCACTTTGTTTTTCGAAAAACAATGCTACATTTTATTCAAATCGGATTTCGGAAGTCTGAAGCATTCCACTTGTGTTCAACTGTCTAAAGGTTAGCATACATTTCTTCAGAATTTGGACATTATACACCTTCTCTGTTGCCAGGGCACTTTCTTGTTTGGTTTGGCCTTTGGTCAATGGATCCAAATAGACAGAGCCAAGATTATCAGTGAATAATTACTTTGCATCTGATCTTCATGCAAAACTATCTGTTGACTTCTAAAGACTTGGAATGCAATGCACAAGCAATGTGGACTTTCATCTTACCTTTTTTGACATATTTGAAGCTTGGCAACTAAGGCAATCCCAGTTTAGACTAAAAGAGTAATAATAAGCTTAATTTTTCCTATCTACCAGCCAGCAAAGCATCCCAAAAGTGCCAAAAGTACCAAACACACTGTCACCTCTATCTCTGTGACGTACGTCTTTAGAAAGCGTCAATGTCCCACCCCAGTAGATCACATTAATTATGGTTGACGCAATCTTCTTTTGCCTCAGTGGACTCCGGTTTCTGCAAGGCTACTTCTGACCTCGCTTGAACAGCGAATAGAGAATCTGCTGATGCCCGAACCCAAACACGTCTATCTCTTGGCCTTCTGCCCCAGAGATGCTCTCAAAGTTTAGATACACAATAAGATGGTACATTAATCATCAAAGCTAATATCTCGTTTATAGTGGCTCTGCGGCAACAAACCCTGTTTGCGCTTGGGGAGTTGGATGAGTCAACGAAACTCAAGAAGATGAAAGATTTGTGCATAAGCTTGAAGGACAGAGGAAGAACAGTAGTCTAAACGGTAAAGTAATTTGAATCCGACAAGTTCTTGACATCTTTTCCAGTGTGCTTTTTGTATCATAGCAGTCGAAACATGACCAGCGCCCACCTGTTTCTTACAGATTTCAGATGTCTTAATATAGTGCGTATTCATCCGTTCAGACCAATCCTTTGCCATCTGATACGAACACAGATCCGTCACATAGCAGCTATTGTACTAAATATACAAGCAGTTCAGCCAGCGCCAGTATCAGACGCTTTCTGAAGGAGACGAGGTGCCTGAACACAAAATGAAATGATTCATAAATCATCAAAGCTTGGCCCAATTTAAAGTGTGAGGCACCTGGACTTCAGCGGCACTCTGTGAATACATGCCAATTATTTCTCTGTCTTAAATCCTCTCCGTCTCTCTTAAAGATAAAGGAGCTTTTCAAACGAGCGGCTCAAGTCAAGATAAATGCTGATGTCACCTGACCTCAATGGGTTTCTGGGCTGTGCCAGCTTACATTGCAGCAGTGCCTGTGGGTGTAGGTGGCATCGAGCGTTAGGAGTCAGATTTATAGTCTGAAGACTGGCAGCTGTGGGTCTGCAGTGCCTGATACTGATAAAGAAGGCATGAGCTGCACCATAGTACTGAATGATGACTATATAACTGCCCTACTAATGGTACATTAAAGGAATCTACATGGTACAAACACGATACTGTAACTATAACCTAAATCAAATGACAACAACATGTTTACAGTATGGTACGCCAAAGTACTCAAAAGAATACCATGGTATAAGTTTATATTTACATGGTACTCCAACACTATGAAGAAGACATTAAATGTTTACAATAAGGTACACCAATGTGCTTGAGTAAATACCATGGTATAACTTTCAAAACATTGAATTAGTATAATAACACAACACGGTATGGTAATATTTTGATGTGATACAGTATACTATGGTATCTACATGGTGATATTGTAACAGTAACCTATAGTAAAAAGGGTAGTAACTTTTTTTAATGTATTGATTATCATTTAGATGTTATATCATGAATAGTGATTGATTTCTAGTAAAACAAGAAATTAATTTAAAGGGACAGTAACCGAAAACTAAATGTTAACACAGCATTTTGACATACACCAATTGTTTCCTATGCAGTAATGTACTTTGAATATCATAGAGAAGATAATAAAATAAACTGTATTACCATAGCAATAGCACAGTGACAAATTAACTGATGTACGTTGGGACAAATACTCCAGGCACTACTAAAAATGTGGTTGCATGTCCACAAATAACATATATAATTCATGTACGTTGATATGTATATGTTAGTCTAATATATCTGAAAGAAATGTCCATAACAACACCATAATGTCATGGTAACGTCTTTTAAACCAGGAAATTATGACAGCTTTTAACATACTAGGTTACAAAATACTTAAAGAGGGTTAGCAAATAATCAAGTGCCGTTTGAGTTCGGAGTGAAATGTGGTGTTGAACAGGGACTTGGCTTAAGCCTCAATCTGTGCTGGTCATTAGACTAAACAAAGCTGACCTGTCATTGTTGTGTCTGGACATCGGTCTGTCTGGAGCGGCTTTTGACCAGCACAATCTGTCAGCCGTGGCCTCATGGGCATGACAAGCCGTCACACACACACACGGCGTGCCAAACACAATCAGCATCCACAACAGCTGCAAAATGTTCTTTTCTCAGTTGCACGATGAATCATGCTGAAAATCCTGACTGGACCTGAATGCATCAGCTCTGTGTCTAGATAGGGAGGAAAAAGGGGCGTGTGCCGTGATCTGCACTACCAGATCAATAACACAAAGATCTGAATGATTTTAAAGACTGGACCTTCTTGCTGGGGACCATGACAAGCAAAACACATCAACAAATCATTAATGATCACCTCGGAAAATAACAACATCACTCATGTTAATGATGATGCATATTGCTACCAAACATTATAAATTAAACCTTGTGATACTATAATATAGCACAAAACTAGTAAATTGGTAATGCAATATATATTTTTTTAATTTCACATAAAATACATTCGTTGGTAAAAAGATAATTTGTATAGTACTTACTAATAAAATGCATTTATATATGCATATATATATATATATATATATATATATATTTTTTTTTTTTTTTTTTTTTATTATTATACGCATATTTTCATACAACACACACAAAAAATACTGTACTCACCAAACATCAGGCACTGGAAAGACGCGACTGACATCTCTGCAGCTTTAAACGAACGCAGTGAGAAATTATCGCGTCAGTGTTTCAGTTCGCTCTTATGAGCATCATACGTGACTTACTGACCTGCCGACGAGACGCACTAACACGAATTAATCATCGGAATTAAAAACAGAAGGTCAGGTGATGGGCAGACGAAGCGCGAGCCTGCCTGTCCGCCCGAGACGGATGACACTGTGACTGCGAGGGAAACTAGACGGCAGGTTTGTCTGCTGCTCTTCTTGCAGTCAATGGATTTGCAGCGATAGATTGAGGATTTTGGAGGGTTTGATTCCTGGCGCAGTGACTGCGGGCGACCCGCTGCAGCGCCGCCGGGTCCTAAACGCCGCGGTTTTCTTTTAGCATCAAACTGGAATGAACGGCCAGCGATGGAATTCTGACGTCGACCAATCGGAAAGCGTTTGAAAGCGTTGTTTAAATTCTAACATTGGTTCTATAATTGGTTCTAAATTTGGTGTCCCGGCAAAAAATAAAGCTTTTCTTTAAGTTGTGTTTTTTATTGTTTTTATTTACTATTCTTTACTTATTTTTATGAATTGTCTTTAAAAAAAAAAAGTGTAAAATCATGTTTTCTTCTGGTCCGAATTGGTCATGATACCCCCCCCCCAACCATGTTTCAATGTGCAATCAAAATATTTTACAGTACTGTTTTTTTGACAACATTTATAAAAGTAATATAAATTATACATTAAATGATTTCAATAAATTTTCTTAGAAAATTGTGTCCATAAATATCGTGTAAGTTACAGGAAATATCACTTTTTGAAAAGCGTCTGTGCACTCTCTGAGCAAATATTTTAATTTAAGAAACTCTTAGTTATTTATTTATTTTTTTTTAGAACGTTTGTTTTCGGTTACCAAATTATCAAAAGGAAAACAATTTATTACTCGCCTCACATTGGGTTAGCTAAAGCTTTTCTAATCATGTTTTCATTAGCATCACGTTTTCTTAGCATTAATGCCAAAAATTCAATAAAATTGTCAATTCTGTTGCACTATTGTCAGCATTGTTACTTAGCAATTATAGAATCACCCAAATATATATATATTTTTATAATAACTTTCTCAAGTTCTCAGAACGGCACCACACGGTTTATTTTCTCACGGCAAATTTGCAACAACTCAGAATTTTGAGAAAACATTAGTTTTAAGTTTTTAACTTGAAACGCCAAGATATAAACTTAAAATTCTACGGAAAAAAACTCAATTGTGAACACCTTTTACTTCCCCTCCCCCAACAGGCTTTGTTAAATAGAGATTACACAACTATAAGACTTCAAAATTACATACACAGCTTAAGATTTATTGTTTAGGACATAACAGTACAAAATATTTAATTTTTTTTTTACACCACAAATTTAATAAATGCAGTACTTCTGCAAAACTGACACGGAAAGTTCAAGAACATAATCACTTCACATGCAGCCAACATAACTGCATAAGCCAAGCGGGTCACTACAACCGTAACTACTACGGTAACAAGTTCATGAAAGGACCAAAAACCATATTAAATCCACGTAACGATTTGTCCAACAACCTCATGACAGAATATATACAAGTCCATGGGATCCGACGCAACTGCTTGTCAACAAAATCCAGATGTTCTAGTTCTAGCCAATGCCTAGAACTGTTGTACGATGAGCTTTTTCTTGCCGTCGTGGGAGAATTTATTTGAGCGGAAAAGGTCGCTGTCGTAAAACGCAGACAGGTTGTGGATGTTAATCTGTCGGGCCTGAGAACAAAAAAAAGGCAGTGTTAGACACAAATTCGCAAATGTCATGCGACGACTTAATTTGAATCATCTATTAGTTACCTTGTCCACCAGATCTTTTTCGGCTATCTCAATGGTGTCCTGCTGGGCTCCGTAACGGTTGCGTTGATACGCGACCTGCTCAGAAACCAGCTGCTTCAGAATGAAGAGCAACAGCTCGTTGTTGTCCCGTCTGAACGCCAGATATCGTGCAAATGTCTGTAAAAGTGCAAATGCAAGTCCGGTTACTTCCAAACTACTTCCAAACTGCAGAAGTTGTTTTGTTTCGAGTGAGCAGTGTAGATTGCGCAGCTAGCACAAATGGAAAATTGTGAAAAAAGTTCTGACCTTCCGCATGCTCCTCATCACGCTAAACTTCTGCGTGTCAATAAAGCTTTCCAGCATGACACGGATAGCCATGTTCACGTCATCCTCGAGCACGTAATCCCGCAGATGCATGCGAGCATGTGCCTCGGCCATGCGGATCATGGACTCTATGTGACGCACGGTAATCGGGATACTTCCTGTAGCCTGCGAGACAACATAGCTAACATTTCAGCATGTATTCTCTGAAAAAAAATTGCAGAAGGGCCTGAAAAATGCAACTTTTTAAAACTAGTCTTTGGCTTCAAACACGACTCTTACCATAGACTCTTTTCGAAGGTCGCTGTAAATTCGGGCCACCTTGTCTTGGTCCATCTGGTTGAGTTTCGGTCGCACCCGCTCTTTGGCGTATATGATGTACTTCCTGAGCAGCTCCTGAGGGATGGGCGGGACATCGAAGGTGTTTGGCAGCACCACCTCCTCTAGACCGGCCACGCCCCCTTCTTTGTTGCTTGGGTGATGTTTGATGTGGCTGCCCACCACGAAGCGAGCCAGCATTTCATCCTAAACCGAAGAGAATTATTGGTAAAGTGATTGAAAAAGCTTGAGCAGTCACTGTTTAAGGGTGTTTACTTGACAACAATGTAATAAAAATGGAAAGGTTTGCATATTTTTAATTTTGCATACAAATGACACATTTTGTCAAAATGACCTAGTTTAAGTAAGGTCAAGTAAGGTTTAAGTGCAAGTATCCACAAAAAAATAAAAAATAAAAACGCGATATCATGCATGCCAGGCCAGTAGATGGCGATGTTAACATCCCACACGCCTACAGTTCTAATACACAAGTGAATAACTCCACTGTTTTCAAAAATCGGCTTTATTTTGTGGTTTATATAGAGATGACAAAAGTTTTCATGCCCCCAAAAATGCCACTGACACGTGAACTTTAACACATTACCTGCACAGGGTCGACGGTGTCTCTTACGACGCACAGAACGTCAAATCGAGATATGATGGGCTCCGTCAGGTCCACGTTTTCAGAGAAAGTGAGAGACGGGTCGTAACGCCCACCTTTTAAGAGAAAGAAAACTTCCTTAAGAAAAATGATTGCTGCCAAAAAACACTGCTGCAACTTCTAGTCCATCAGAAAGTAATTAACACCACGACTGCATTTTAGATTAACATGCATCTCTTGAAGCGCCAGTGGCAGAACTGAAGTTATGACCCTCATTTAGACTCATTAAAACGCTCCCAGAACGCACCGATAGGATTGGCGGCAGCGATGACAGTGCAGCGAGCCTGAAGCGACGTGACAATACCAGCTTTGGAAATGGAGATGCTCTGCTGCTCCATGGCTTCATGGATGCTGGTCCTGTCCTGATCGTTCATCTAAATAATGAAAAAAACTATTTAATTAAGCATCCATCTCAAAAACCGGTTGAATGGTGCATCAAAACCCAATTTAAATTGTTCTCCACTCACAAAAACGGCACCGGTTTTAAGATTCACTCACCTTATCAAACTCATCAATGAGGCAGACACCTCGGTCCGCCAGCACCAAAGCTCCCGCCTCCAGCGTCCACTCTCGACTCACGGGATGACGTTGCACGTAAGCCGTCAGACCCACGGCGGAGGCGCCCTGACCTGTGGTGAAGACCGCGCGACTCGCCACCTTCTCGACGTATTTCAGGAACTGGGACTTGGCTGTGCCTGGATCTCCACATAGGAGAACGTTGATATCACCACGAACCTTGTGCTTCCCGCCTGTTGAGGGAGCCAGAAGACAACTGAGCAACTTTGACTCTGAAGGACGTGCAAATTAATAGCTGTGAAGTAGCATACCTGGATTCTTGGCTTCGCCGCCAAACAGAGCAAGTGCCAGGCCACGTTTGATGTCCTCGTGGCCGTAGATGGAAGGACCAATACTTGCAAAGATCTGTAGGAGGGAATTAAGTTTAATCTTGAGGAACTCTGATTACCTGGAAGTTAAAGCTCAAACCGTGCTACGTGATTGCTCACCCGTTCGCCGATGC
Organism: Enteromius afrohamiltoni; assembly: GCA_034779775.1. Taxonomy (NCBI): domain Eukaryota; kingdom Metazoa; phylum Chordata; class Actinopteri; order Cypriniformes; family Cyprinidae; genus Enteromius; species Enteromius afrohamiltoni. The sequence continues at coordinate 209,423 of JAUYWG010000060.1, read as the reverse complement.
GCTCATCTTTGGACAAAGCTACGATGGCTTTGACGTCTTCGTCGGTGAGCTCTGCCACGGCCACGCCCTCATCCTTACGAGCGATGTGATTGGCCAGGATTACGGTAGCAAAGACAGGGAAGCCGTTAGCCATGTTGAGAGAGCCGTCGTAGTTGTTGTGATAGATTCCTGTGAGCTCCTGCAAAAACAGACCATTTCAAGGATATATATTATTTATATAATTTATTTTACTTTATAGTTATTTTTTATTATTTAATTAATTGTAGTAATACAAATATAGAAAAAAATTAATGTGAGCTTCAGCCGTTTTTATAGTTTACAGTTTAAAGTCTAAATTTCAAGACATTTTATTTTCATATTGTTCAGCTTTATAGTCTTTTATTCATGCTTCAAGACCCAAATCTGTTTTAGAAGTCCAAGATTCCTCAAAAGTTTCATCTGTAGTCTGGGATTAATGCAGTCCCATTTATTAAAGGGTATTCGATAAATATTGTTGACTCACAATCTCATCTCCAGGTTTACAAGTGTCACACAAATCAGCCAGCAGGATGGCGTCTTTGGAGCGAGGCAGGCGGCCCGCCGCCACTTTGCCAGGACTCTCCTGAATGGTGATACGCTGGTAGTTCTGATACACAGTCTGTGAAAGGCAAGAACCTTAGTTAACATCAAGAGAAAAAAGAAAAAGGAAACTGCTGCTATGGCAACAAATGGCAAATACGAGAAGCAAAAGCTGGTCTCTTAAGAGCACATTAACATCAGCAGATAAGAGGAAAAGCAAACATGTATTAGCTTATTATTGAAAAAGCCAGATTAATCACTGCTTGCTCAATTCTGTTTGGTGAAATAAAATAAATATAGATGAATCTCTCAAAAAAGATAAGATAACAACTAAATAATTAATTCCACCACTTTCTTTGAAGATTTTAAGATTCAAAGACTCTCGGCTGTTATCCTCACGCACCTGCTCCATGTTGATCTCGAACGGACCGAGCGACTGACACTCGGGACAGGAACCCGGCTTCACCTCCTGGTTCTGGGACTGGAAGAAGGGTCCCAAGATGAAGTTACACTTGTTACAGTTGTATTTCACCATACCGAGCTGCGGCAGAACTCCGGTGCAGCTGGTCACGACACCACTGGTGCGGATGAGCTGGTTCAGGTGAAGCTGCCTGGAATACATTTTTTTATTTTAATATTAATTCGTTTTATTTCATCATTTTTCTATAAGAGAGTACATTACATAACTAAAATGTGTTAGGAAAACTAGTGGAGTACCTAAGCGATCGAAGCTCTTCCACTAGCGGCAGGTTGCCGATGCGGACGTGGATTTCATGTGCGATTCTGTCGTATTTGGGGTACATGGCCAGCACTACTTCTTTGGCGGCTTCGTCAAAGATCTTCAGCATCTCTGCGGGAGCCTCTGGCAGAAAATACGCCAGCACATGCTCCCTGGAAGCCAGCTCTTCATAGTTCACCAGCAAACTCTCCTTATTTTCTGTAAGGAATCGCAAAATATCAAGCCAATTTGCCACGACTCGACTATATAAACGTAGTTTTTCCAGGCGACCACCCACCTTTGCACATGTCGCTGATGCGCTCTTTGAACACATTGTGTCCGTGCTCATCCACATGCGTGCGCAGGAAGTTCTTGAAGCGGTGGTAGATCTCCAGTCGCGGGGCGGCCATTGAAACCCACTCCCTGACCGTGTGGCCCTTCATGTCCTCCAGGTTCTCAATGCTTTCGATCATCTCCTCGTCTTCACCGTCAATCGCAACGCCCTCGGCTGCCCTCTCGGCGAGAACCCGCTGCCTCTTCGTGGGTCGTTTGTCATCCTCGTCTTCACTGTCTGTGCATCACAAAACCACAAACAGGTTTAGATTACGGTTTAATGGCTATTTAATTGACTGGCTTGTGGCCGATGACTGAAACACGCACCGTAAAGAAGCCCACGTCCGATGCGGCCCATACCAAGGCCCTGTTCCCTGTCGCGCCGTCTCATAGCCGCTTCTGCCTCCACCCGAGCGCTGGGAGAAAGCTCACTGAGGTCTTCATCCTCATCTAGACCCTCCGCTTCATAGCGGTCCAGTTCTGGGATGGCACGGTAGTCTCTGTAAAAAATTACAGTAAAACCGTTACCTGTGTTTCCATCCAAATTTGCACATTTATCCTAGCAAAACTGGAATATTACATAAACGAAATGGGACTTTCTTTACAGGTTTCATGAATATAATCACCTCTCCATCCCATCTCCGATCAGCTCCTCTCCGTCTCCGTCCTCCTCATCAGCAATAGTGTCTCCCAGAAGCCCCTCGGACTCGTCCTCGAATGGGGGCAGGTCTCTGCCAGGGCTGGAGGTGAGGTCACCCCGCCGTGAACCCCGACTGGGGCTGGTGGCCATGTGAAACGACTCTGATGAATCCTGTTTTGAAGCCAAAAAGTGTCAATGTTGTATATGGCAAGATACTAAAGACTAAAGGTCAATGTGGAAAATGCACGTAACGCGTGTAAAATAAGAGACAATAATACTGAAACTAAATATATTACTTTTGAAAAAAGACATGTCCGTCTGCTGATACGTTCCTGAAGCTCTACTAATTTAAGAAATGTCAGTTTTAACTTTAACGAGGGTTGAACCACAACAAAGAACTAGTTTGACCCACGTGGGACTTTTCAGATACTCTTCAACACACAATATTCTTAATATATTTACATAAATATACGACGCACGTCAGTTTTAGTGAAGGTAAAAGCATACATTTATGAAGTCCGTAGTTATTTTTGTGACAAACAAATAATATGACATTTACAGTCATAACAAAACATATATGCCACAGAAATCGAATTAAAATCATATTATGTGCAAATATGAACGCATACTCATTGAATAACAAGTTAATGTTTAAATTGCTTATTGAAATTATTGTAATATCTACATGTTTACATTTCCGATCATACAAGACAAGCCATGTACACTTCGTATGATCTGAAAATCGTCTGCACAGTTTTCAAAACACGTTTGAGCTACATTGAAACCTTTTTTTTTTTAATACTTAAATATTATACACAAATACACTCACCGCCATCTTCTCACGTCCGTCCTGTGCAGCGTCTCGGCTGTAGACTAGTTTTTCCCGGGAAGCCTGAGTTTTCGCGCGAAATGCTCCACGTGACCACAAAGCGCGCGAAGCTCTGTGAATATGTATCGGGGAAGCGCGTCCGAGCACTATGATTGGTTCTGCGGCAACCGCGTCGCTGCGAACTGAGCGTTCATTGGTTGGACGAGTGAAAAGGGGCGGGCATGTTTGGATTAATAGAGAAAAGCTAGACTAGAGAGCAGTGTTGCCAACTTAAAGAGACTTTTCAGACCCCCTTGGCGATATTTTCCAAAAAAGCGACTAGATATTAAGATATAAACAGATTTTTGTTGCTTCTAACTCTATTTTTACATGCAAACATAGCCTAAAATCACAGCATAGTCATTGTCTTTATCTTATGTGTATTTGATTGACAACAGAAACCATTAAATATATCAGTGAAAACGGTTTATTGAGATTTTGGGTGCATTAAATTACATTATGTGACTACAGAGAGACAAGATAATATGGAGCACTGACGTAATGAATATGCAAATTCACGTGTGACGTCATCTAGCGACTCTTCGAGGTGTATTTAGCTACTTTTGATTGAAAAAAGTTGGCAACGCTGAGTGAAAGTTCAGTTTTTTTAATAATTGGATCTGTGGTGAGGACTCTCATAAGTGCCAACCCCAATGATTTTAAAAACGAACTAGGTTTTCCCAGTTTCCATAGAAACATGTGTAGTGTTTCTTCGTGGAGAGAATTTCATTTAAATTCTTTCAAAAATGAATTGCATTCTTGAGTACACCATGTTATCATCTTAGTCTGAAGTGAGAGTAAGAAGAACACAAAGAATGTAACTACAACAGAGATACTTGGAATTGACAATATTTAATCAATCTTTTACAACCTTGGACAAAAATTGTACTTTTTAGTAATTTATTACTCTCTAGTGTATTAACTGGTCCCTAAAGTACCTTTTCAAGTGCCTCTCAACAGCATGTACAGAACTGGCACAGTCACTGCGAACGCAGCACATGTCAAGACTGTATTATATTGACTTGTTTGGTTAATCTGCGCCTCCAGTCTTCTCTCAGTTTCACCGAGGCCTTGAACGACTGTCTCTGTATCGCATACAAAGAGCTGCGTGTCTCGAGTTTGGATGACTGGCTTCTCCAAGGGACGGGACTGCAGGGTCGTCTTGACCGCATGCAGCTCAGTCTCAACTTTCCCCACGTGGTCCCCCAACTGGTCCAGCTGCGGTTTAAGGCTTTCAATGAGCCCTTGGGCTCTTTGGCTGTGCTGGAGAATCTCTCGGATCGCTTCTTCTGAGGCCCTGGAAGCGGGGACAGTGGCAGCTGCTGGCGGGACAAATGTTGGTTTGACTGTTTTCACATCTACGCTTCCTTTCAAAGTCGTCCTGAGTGAGTCGATGAGGTTACTGAGCTCGTCTTGTTGCATTTTATGCATGCCGGCTTGCACCTTGATGGCCTCCTGTAGACTCACCGGTCCTTTCTGGGCCTCCAGCAACAAGCTCTTGAGCTCCTGCAGACGAACCCGGTTTATATAAGTGGAGCCCATCACGCCAATGACGGCGCCCAAAACCGAACCGATAATGGACCAGTTTTTGGTACGCTCGGCCCTGGTCCTTTCTTTCTCGTGGCTTTCTCGAACTCCAGCGGAAAAGAGCGCAAACTTCTCTCGCTCGCCTTCCTCTGCGTTCTCATAGGCTGTTCTGAGACGCCGTTCTTCCTGTAAAATACATGATAAATAAATACATTTTTGTTGACATAATACATGTGTGTGTATATTTAATATGTATAAATCAATACACACATGCATGTATGTGTTAGAGAAAATATGTTATATATGAAATGTATTTATACGATATAAATTATATCAATATAAATATATACATGTAAATATTTTTGAAGTATATGCTCTGTGTGTGTGTGTATTTCTTTATGCATAACACACACATATTATGCTAACAAAAAATGATTATTCTAGTTAATCTTATGCAATTAGTTTAATAATATGTATAGAGCTTTTGACGACTGATGATCCAAAACATTTTTTTTTATATGTGACCCTGGACCAGGGAAGTCGTTTGATAATATTTATTCTTTTGCATTTTGAGAAAATGTAATGTTACTAATTAATATTTACGCAATAATTATTACTCAATTAATTGTAACCATTGAAAATAGTAATTTAGTTTTCTCCCTCAGTTTGTTTTTATATTAATGCAGTATTTCACATTAAAATACGGACTAGGCCTTTCAAACACATTTTTTGAAGACGGTTTAGCGCCCCCTGGTCCAAGCGAAGAAAACGTGTAATTGCATGGTGTAACCAATAGATGGCTTTATAGGACTCTATAGAGTCAACCACGTTCCTGGAGGCCCCCCAACACGGCACCTTTTACATCTCTCCTTTGTTTCACACCCCTTTTAGGTCTTGGAGTCTATACTAAAGAGCTGATGATCTGAATCAGGTGTGTTTGATTAAGGAAACATGGAAAACAAGCAGTGTTGGGGGGCCTCCAGGGCATCCTGCTATAGAGGATTATGACTTTTCACACAAAAACAAGTGTGTGTTATTTTACAGTCTTGATGATTTAGTGTGTCACCCCTTCAGTGCTGAGAGCTTTTTCTGCATTATGATTGAATTATTGAATGGATTTCATGTTTGGATTAATAGAGAAAAGCTAGTCTAGAGAGCAGTGTTGCCAATTTAAAGAGACTTTTCAGACCCCCTTCGCGATATTTTCCAAAAAAGCGACTATTGAATGGATTTCACATTCTCAAAACAGGTGTAAGTGTGCGCGCATTAGAGATTGATTGGATGTGTCTATATCACACTACTGTGTACTTGAGTTTTGTGATTGATTTGTAGAGTGTGTATACAATTATTCTCTGAATTGGTGTGTTTTTGTCCATTTCCCATTATTTTCTATGGTCTGTAATTTCTGACCGAGGCCCATGAGTGTGACTATTTTGTTTACGCCCACTTAACCTGTTCAAATCATGCCCTCAATTTGTTTCCGTGTTCACACTCCAAGTGCCATGAAACGCACCAAATTACACATCATTCCGACGAAGCTGCGATTTTTAAAAGTTAAAAATATAGAATGTTCCGGACTGAAGTAGGCGCAATTAAATGCAGAATGTAAAATACTGTTAATTATTTGTAAACCAAGTGATCAGGAAATAATTCTGGTTCTCCTCACCTGCAGTAACTTATGTTCAAGTGTTGCTAACTCCAAGTAATGTGCCTCTTCACGAGACACGCGGTCCAAACGGTCCCTCACTTCCTTCAGCCGAACCTGAAGAGCCTCCAGGCTGGCGTGAGCTTCTCTGACGATTCCTCTGGCGACCATGAAGGCCTTTTCGGCCTATCAACAAAACATGATTCAAATGAATCCAATAGCAAGCACTTTTGGCAATCTCTGAATCTGATTGAGAAGATATCGAAGTGTTTTTGGTTGCATTTAAATGTTGCCAATCTTTTACGGTCCCTTTACCTCCGTGACCTTGGACTGAGCACCTCGGACTTCATTAAGCCCGACAAACTCCTCGTACCGCTCCCACCAGTAGTTAACAGTCACAGTTGCGGTTTTCACTGCATTTCGCCCCCACTGCCTTCCCAGGTCTCCTGCGTATGATAACGCAGATGCTGTGCGCTCTTTAGCGGAGGTCATTTTATTCGGTTCATCTTTCGGAGGATGAGTGCAATAAGTTCTGTGGAGGCTCCACTGGACCGGGCCGGACCCATGGTGTCGGTAGAGACATGTGGAGACATAGCTGCTTGGAAATACAGTGTTCCCTCTGAACCTCATTGAAGAGCCTCATATGTGGCGTCAACAAACTTCAAATACACAACCTGTAAACACTAACAATGTGGTGAGGTGATGAATAAAGTGGCAGTAAAACAACTTTATGTGCATTTGCAAACCTACAACACGGCTACTTAACACAGACAAATAAACAATGCTAAATATTGATATATACTTATATTTACTTTCGGATTCAGTGAAAGTCAGTGACACAACACAAAATGAAGTTGTCCATGTTGGTTGTGAATTACACGAAAATAACTATTTTCCGTAAACGTAAAAATGACGGTGTTTTGTTGTTATAACAATATTTATCCGGAAACTGTTATTACAAATACATTGATGAATGGACTGATAATGTCGGCGAATGTGAACTGAACTCATTTCAAGACATCAACCAACAAAACTCATACCAGTGATTCTCCTTTTCGTGGCGTTTCTGCTCAGGTCACTGATTTCTCATGTTTACAGACTGTATAGTAACACAAATAAATGTCTAAATTCCTGAAATGTCATCCTGCGGCACGAGCGCGTTTCTTTCAGGCACTAGCTGCCGCTCTTTCGAATCGACTCTCTATTTTTGCGATTCAATTGAACCGATTCGCAAATCATTTTTAAGTCAAGCGAACATTTTAAACGATATTTTAAAATCAAGTAGCACTGTGGATATGTAAGGATCTGGGATGAAACATATTGACATAATAATGAGCGTCGCAACATCTGATACGAGCGAATCTTCAACGACTCGAATGAATCGAATCAGCGGATGAACCTGTTCACTTACGCTAACCGTGCGAACGCCGAAAGGAATCAGGCACTTGACGGGAACACTACATCCGGGTAACTCCTGGGGTCCTAACAGCGCGGAAAAAAGGCTTAGCTAAATAATCTGAGCAGCATGTCTGGAAGAGAAGGTAATAACGCCGACTAAATTAAATACAAATGTTAAACACGATCTTTTAATCGTCTAGAATGTCGTGTGAAATAACAACGCGACGGAATTTCGTCTGTGAAGTTCCTGATTACACGATGCTATCTGCAAGAGCGATATTAACACACATCTCCTTTAATCAATGGATTCGGGTCTCTCTTTTTATAATGTTAATTATTTAACTATGTTTATCCCTTATCCATGTTATAATGGTGTCAAAATATTAACGCAGGAGGTAAAAAGAAACCCCTCAAAGCTCCCAAGAAGCAGTCGAAGGAGATGGACGACGTAAGTTTGTGTTGAAGTGTTTATCCATACACACTGAAATGATGGTTTGTGTCCAGTAATGACTAGAACACGATTTTCTCGACCCGTTTAGGAGGACATGGCTTTCAAACAGAAGCAGAAAGAGGACCAGAAAGCAATGGATCAGTTGAAAGCCAAGGCTGCTGGGAAGGGACCTTTAAGTAAGACGCACCAGACATCGTTTCTGTACAGATTTAAAGTTTTTCTCTGGTCAACTAAACAATGCCTCGTTTTCTTTCCCTAGCTGGAGGAGGAATCAAGAAGTCTGGGAAGAAATGAATGTGTTTTATTGTATATTTGCTTGCTGTTCAAACCACCAACGTATGATTTGGGTCCACGGTGGCCAAGTAAAATAGTTTTTTTAGTTACTTTATATTGCTCTTGTAAAGTAAACGTTGAGGAATAAAGTTTGTAATGACTGTAAATCCTTTGGTTGCGAAACATGGCATTTAAAACAACAAAGCAAATCCACTCTCAAGTGTTGATAAAAGCTGATCCGTCTTCAAACTCGGCTCTCCAGAAGCATATTTTCATGTCTCGTGGTTTCATCTTGGTCTAACCTAAACACAAACATGAATTATTAATGACTAATAATCCTGTATTATTAGTCACCGTGCTGCTGTTCGCGTGTCTTACGTTTACGTTTAAGCTGCTTACGTTTGCTCTTCAGTTCCACCTCTACTGGATAGTGGTCGCTCACTTTCAGCGCCTGCGAAGATATTAAATATGTAAGCTAAATGTACAAACTCATGTCTAAGTGTGATTAAATATCAGTTATTTACATCCTCCTCTTTCAGTTTGTAGGCCGTCTGGAAGTTGAACGGTTTCGCAGAGTTGGCAACAATAGCTTGCAGCATGTCGTCTCCGTACACCACAATCCTGTGCGTGAACACGCCTCGTTAACGACAACGACATACAATAATTGATTTATAGTGTAATTAATTACCGGTCGTAAGTGTTGTCGTTTCTGGTGCTGGCTGTGGTGTCCTCGTCATCGTTGATCAGCCAGTGAAAGTTTTTGTCGCTCCTGATGCGGATTTTTTTCATTTCTTTAGCCGACACGTAACTCCCGTCGGCGTTGAAGTCCCCCAAAATCATGATGTTCTGTGCGGATATGCACATGATTTTTGTTTCGTATACGCTTTGTTGATTATAAGTTCAAGAATGCACTGTAATTCATCGTTTTTTTTTTGTTGTAAGTGACTAGTTTTGGAGAAATGTGTCATTACGTCACTTGCTCACTAATAGTACTGCAGTGAATGGGTGCCGTCAGATTAGAGTCCAAATATCTGATAAAAACTTCACAATCCACCGACCATGTCTTGTGAAGCTGTGTGTTTGTAGGAAACAAGGTGTTTTTTTTACTTCGACGACTTAAAAATATCAGTAATACCATTTTCTCCAGTGAAAAAGTTGCCTTTTATGATAAATACTCCGAGATCAAGCATCGTTTACGATCCAAAGCTCTCCAAACTAGTTCTAAACAATATGAGATGGACTTTGGATTTGATGGATTTGTTCCTTAGAAACGCACAGTTTTTCTCTTCGCAAAATGTGTGGATTATTTGAGGATTAGTGCTGTTTGGACTTATTCTGACGGCACCCATTCACCGCAGAGGAAGTGACGTCATGCTACGTTCTCCAAATCTGATGGAAAACAAGCTTATCTACATCTTGGATGAGCATGATTACATTTTTGGTCAAATACACATTTAAGTGCAAGTTTAAAACCTCTCAACAAATGCATGCTTGTCATAAAGGTATTGTAGTTGTGCGTAATGTTTTACATCAGTCTTCCATTTAATCTTGACATCCTGAAACACGTCGTACAGTTCGTCAAGCTCCTTCACTGAATCCTCAGGCTTGGTGTGGACGGGCATCAGCACCAGATCTTCCAACTCTGATGTGACATGAACACAAAAATTACAATCATTTATCTCCAAACACACCCTCCGTCACGGCCCAACCCAGAGATTAATGTCAATTAGCCAGTCACATTTATGTGTAATTTGTTTTTGACTGTTAATAAGTGTGTATTACACAATACAATTCAAGAAAACGCTATAAATACAAGCACGTTTCCTTGTAACGTAAAGTCAGAGCCTACAAACTACATCTGCATTAATCGAGAGACTGTTGCAGCTGTTATGAAGTAACAATATGCCTCTGTTACCTGTTTTGTGACATTTGAATCGCAGAATATACGGTTCTCTGGCGAAAGCGTCCTCATCTCCAGGCTGGTTATCTTTGTACTGGTAAGACCCAACCAAATCCACCAGGTCGTCCCTACATATTTAAAACAGACCATGTAGTTCAATAACATGATTTTATGTTAGCACTTTTATTATCCTCTCTCTGCTTTTTAAAATTAAACAGCCTTCTTTATGCTTCTATAGTCTACTAGACTAAACCAATGCTCAAAATGAATTTTAAAGGTGAGGGCAAGTTTTTAAAGTAATTGCCACTGGCATGTAAATGTAATATATATCGAAAAACAGAACTACTGGTAATTTGTCATTTTTTATTGGTGGCTTGATAAAACATTAATTAGTAAAGGAATATGTCCCAAAACTAACATAGCTTTCTGGTAACGGCTGTAGACGAAGCATCTCTGAGCTTAAACGCTGCCTTATATGCAGGATGAAATAAAAAGACACAAATACAGTGATATAAAAACACCCACGTCTCGGTTTGATTTTTAAACGTGCATTACGTGCTCATGTTTATTCAATTATTTTGGCAGGTCGCCACAAATAAATAAATGTATGGGAAACCCATCCCACAGCTCAATCCCAACCTGAGACCAACTTCATTACTCATCATTAGCTGCATTGTGGCGGTAACCAATACTGATAATATTGGCAAGTTCGCCAGATGAAACCGTCTATAGGAAAACCTTTTTATCAATTGAATAATATTTTAATGGTTGTGGAGTAAAAATAAAGCCATTAGATAATGTTCTCTATAGGTCGAATATTAACCATAAAAAAACATTCCTACAACGTTCTAGGAAAGTTATATTATAAAAACACCCACCAAAATAGGAATATTCTTTATGGTTTGTCCTATTCTGGAAATATCTATTTTTTTAATTATGAAAATACAATGAAAGCAACCATTATGGATTGTTCTCTTTTGGTTGTCACCAAAACATCTCCCTGCACTGCAGAGATTTCTTGTCGGATTATTTAGCTTGTTTTAAGTAAAAATGTACTAGTTTGTTTCTGAAAACAAGAATTTAGTTTTTACGTGTGAAAATCCTTCTTGGTTGAATCATTTCTAGATACGTTGGCTGGAATCAAAGCAAAAAAGCTAGGCTAGAAAAGCAAGGAAGTCTAGGAAGGTTTGTTTCTGGTTACATGAAGAAGCATTTTTATTTGGTTTCCTTAAAACAAAACAGGAACCAGATGGGAACATTACGGAAATGTTCTATGTTTGCTGCACCCTTGTAAAATTTAATGTGGCCTTCATTGCAATAAGAGTCTTTACCTGTAGAGGAACATAAACTGCTCTTTGTAATTTCCTCTTCCCAGACGCGTGCTGATCTCTAAGCTGTAATGGTGCTTCTTGTCGAACCTGTTGATGAGCAGTCCTGTTTACTAGTCATGTAATAATTGAGTTTTTACAAGAAAAATCACACCTGTTTGACTCACTTATTCAGCTCTTTGAGAAAATTATCCACTGCATCTCCGCTAGAATCCACCACCTCCAGAATAACGATGATGTCATAGCGTGACACAATCTGTAGAAAGGGAGCGACGCAAAAACAAAGCCTTAACCTAAACGTCATCGTAGCATAAGGGATTATCAGACATTTAGATAAATCTCATGCATTTGACTCATTCGAGGTGATGTTTTGTGTATTTCGTGTGACTTTCTGTAGTCGTGGAACAGGCCCCACCTTGACCAGTGTTTTCAGCACGAATGGATCGGAGAGTTTTGATTTCCCAAATCTCTGGACGTTAAAAGAGGCGACCTTCATGATGCCTGTTAATCATGAAAAGAAACCAAATTTAAAATGACAATTTCTGTAGAACAGGAAAGCAAAGCTACGCAGAAGGACAAATAATACAGCATTTACACATTCATAAATTACTTCATCATGCAGTTGACAACAAACGAAGTGAAACAAACTCTTTCTTCTTTTCTTAGAACGCTGTAGCTATTATCTGAATCTTTTTAAAGCAATTATAAGTAGAAGAACCTGTTTCAGGAGTCGCCAGATGAGTTTGAGATCAGCAGGCTAGATAATCTAACCTTGGAATGGTCAAACAACACCTTAAAATGTGTTTCATGTTGTCTAAATACCAAAAAAACATGCAAGAAGGAAATGGGCCACTAAACAGAGGCAGAAGAACATGTCTATTCATTCAAGATTCAAGAAAGGTCTGTGTGGGGCCATTTTAGTGACTTGGTATTGGGCCAATAATTGGTGCAGGGGGTCTTTATGCCCGGAGGGTTTCTCTGAATGGGGCACAAATTAGTTCCAGTGCTCGGACGTTGCAAAGTGCACTTCAAAGCAGCAAAATCGCCTATACTATGGAGCCACATATGGACGACAATCTGGCGTGAACATGACACCACCACCCAAAACCTTGTTTGTGACAATGACTGTAATTTAAATTCAGAGTCATAGACTTACTGTAAACAAAGTGTTTTCACATTTTTTCACACAAGCAGAGACAAGTTTAGGGGGCTCATTTACATCATCTCCATTTGTGGGCTTCTTTCTCTTTTTTTTTTTTAAATCAAGAAAAAGTATCCAAATAACCCAACATGGATATAAAAAGCACAAGCACTTTCTAAGATGCTGACTGGACACTTAAAAAAAAAAACGATTTAAGAAATCTGAAAATTAAGATAAATTATTACATTGTCTGGACACTTCAAACTATTTATTAAATTTGATTTAAGAATTAGTTGCACAATTTAATATTGAAGGACTACAAGGACTTACCCAAGCACTGGTCCAAAGATGCACTGAAGAAAATAGATTCCTAGACTGTAAAGATTCCTAAACTCATCTGCATTACTTATATTGGACACATGTAACCTGATTGGCTAGACACTGGAACCTGTTGAGCGATTTGGCCCAGCCCCAACTTGGACATCCCTCGAAACAACAGGAGTTCCTCCCTCTGGGCAAACATTCACTCGGAAGTGGAACGCTGAAGCGTACAGGTGAGTTTAGACGATACAATCACCCTCATTACAGCCACAAAACCTTGAAAGTTGCACTGAGAGGTGGAGAAATAATTGCCTGCTTGGACAAAATGAGAAATGTTTCAGTTGTTTAAGCGCTGAGTCAACCTGTAAAGCAAGGAAGAAGCGAAAGAGCCTGTTCGCATCAGTCAGGTGTAACAGGAAGGTGCTGCCATAAGGATGCAGTGTGCTTATTTTGGGAAATACATAGAACATGAAAGACAAATTCTGCAGCTGAAGATAGATAAAGGAGAGATTATCCTGGATGTTAGTTAAAGTGGTTACTGGTTAAAAGATAACATTAGATTAAATATTTCTATACACAGATGTTATATTCAACGTTACAGGTCCTTTGTGTTCATGAGAGGGATGTCGTTGAGATGGAATTCATGTTCAGACAGTTCAGGTGTGTTGTTGTTATCACGCTTGAATTACAGTCTGTGCCTCCGTAACGAAGTGAAATATGACTACAGTAAAGCGCAGTGAGCCAAAAACAACATTATAGTTACTACAGGCTCAGAGCATTCGAGGAATTTAAAGAAAAACAATGAAACGTCATGTCAGGAAAATGGCGGGAAATGTTTATTCAGGTTTCAATAGACAGACAGACAGAGAAACAGATAGATATATCATAGATAGATAGATACTTTGGGTTCAATGGGACCCAAAACATTGTCATGCATTTTTATACAGTTACAGTTTACTACCCTACATGTAAATGAAGTTTCTCCTGTTGTAACAGCTGTATGTTAATTACGTTATGACACCCCTTTGTCTGAGATGTCCCACACCCACTCTCTTTCTTCAACTGATGACCAAGATGTGATTATCCCACTATTTCTTTCTTCTTCTGTATGACATATAAGCCATTTTGGGAAATGAGCATGATCAAACCTCTATTGTGGAGTGGAAACAGACTACCGTTTCATACAACAGCAATCCCAACCGAGGTCACCAGCTATGTCATTACATGGGTAAAAAGGATACTGATTGGTTTAACTGTAGAACAATTAGATTAGATTTCACATGTAATGTCTCACTCCCAAGACATATATCTGCCACCCAATACATCAGGGTGATGGAAGGAGTCCAGCTTTCCACCCCCAATCCCCCAGAGACTGGTACTGCCCAGACAGATACCAAACACACACACAGAGACATACACAACTTCTTCACGGCTGAAGGGTCTAGTCAGGAACTTTCCCTAACATCCAGATATGAAGCACTATTCCTCAGCTAGAGGTTTCTGTCAGTATTCTTCATTATTTTCCTATTTCAGTGACTTAAATCTATACTCTTCAAGCTTCACAATGGGAAAGTCCTTCAAATCATTTAATATTCTGAGAGTAACATTATTTAACAACAAACCACTTGAAAGGATAATTACTGAAGCAGCAGTGGATTCCAGAATCCACCACTTCAATAGATAGATAGATAGATAGATAGCAAAATTACATCATTTTTTTTTTTTTTTTTTAAATACAGTAAATTGCCACCACAATATTGCATTCTGGGAAACCAAGGTCAAATTCATTATGAATTACCTTGTTGTAAGGGAAAAGCATATAGGGACATCCAACCCAGTCTCACGACATATTCATACGTATTTTACAAGGAACAAATTCATACGAATTCACTCGTATAATTTTTGCTAAATCATATGTATTTTATGATTTGCCAATTCGTATGAATTTCTACACCAAAGCACACCCCTAAACCAACCCGATTTTGTATTGACACAGCAAAGAGAATATCTGTAATTAATTACATCTGTGAGGCCTCTACTTCTCGATTTTACGAGACATCTGTGCGACAGAAACCCTATCTGATTTAAAACAGGAAGTGGGCATGGTCTGTTTTCAAACGAACAGCCATTCATTATTTACAAGCTGCCAAACGTACAGCACAGGAAAACAAGAGTTCAGTAAACAAAAGCTACGGTAAGAGCAGACTATGTGTGTTTACTTCTAGAAAAATACAGGTAAAATACATAAAACATTAAATTTGAATATAATAGCTTATATTTACTTTTTTGCATTTAAACAAGTTTGAAGATTATCTTTAAATGTATTAATAGCGTTTTACTCTAAGCTGGTGCATTGGAGCTTCTTTTAATTCACTCCTTTCAATTCTTAGATGAATTTATTTCATTAAAACTTGCTCTTGTTTTGAGTGCATTTAGCTTTTGAAGTTTCGAAATTGCCTGTGGTTTTCCTGCTGTATGTGCTGTGGTCCTGCATATTCTGACATGTCAGTGCTTTATAACTATAAGGGTTTCCTGCGTGCGAACACTGCATCCTTGAATTGTCTGTTAAACGTCCTTTGGCGATTTACTACAGGAAAATGGTATAGAAATTCCTCTATAGGTTTGCATTGTGCACCGAACAGACCTGAAAACATGAAGCCAGTCTGAAGTTTTGTTGCCGTGAATCTCGTGTCAGTTTGTGATGCTGTTCGCTTTCTTAAGGTCGACACCATGAAGATCGCATCTTTCAACATCAGACGTTTGGGTCCAAGCAAGCTGTCAGACAAAAACATAGTAAAATATCTCATTAAGGTAAGTTTATAAACTGACTGTTCATGCGGAAAAACCTCAGAAGTATTTTTAAATCAAACCACTCTTTCCTAGATCTTCTCTCGGTACAGTATAATCATTCTTCTTGAGGTGGTGGACAAATCAGGCAAATCTATAGCCAAATTTCTGGACCAGCTCAACAGCACGGGGTCTGTATAAACCCTCATAGATTCTCTTCACCACCTGTAGCTCAAAAAGCGCAAACTCAAACCCACATTTCACTTTTCTTTCCAACAGAGCTAATAAGAAACGTCCCTTTACGATGGTGGGAAGCTCCAGGCTGGGACGGACTCTTTATAAGGAACAGTTTGTCTGTTTCTACAGGTACAGCATTTAGAAAATTGGTGCAAATTAGGTTATTAGCATGAAAATTGGAGCAAAAAGCATCTGATCCCACCAGGCACCATATAACGTCAGATTGGCTTTGGACATGACGCCGGACAGGCATTGCATTTTGGTTGAAAATAAAAATCGGGTTGATGTTGATGTATTTGACGTCAATCTGACATTGACTTAATGTTGGATTTTGGTTACTCAACCTAAAAACAACTAAATATCAACTTCAGGTGACGTCAGTATTGGACGTCAATTTAACATTGACATTAGATGTTGAATTTGCTTTGAATTTTGGTCACCTGATTTCACAACAAAAATATCAATGTCTTAATACATTGTGT
Source organism: Enteromius afrohamiltoni (assembly GCA_034779775.1). Taxonomy (NCBI): domain Eukaryota; kingdom Metazoa; phylum Chordata; class Actinopteri; order Cypriniformes; family Cyprinidae; genus Enteromius; species Enteromius afrohamiltoni. Next base: position 192,816 of record JAUYWG010000060.1, on the reverse strand, counting down.
ATCTGCTGGGATATGTCTTCCTTTTCCCTTAATGATGTTGGATACAGCACTGAAAAAAACAGCCAATATTTGTTTGCTCTTTTCTAATAGAAAAAATGAGGCCGAACTGGTCGACACGTACCAATATGAAGACAATCAAGTGGGTGACGAGGACGCTTTCTCTCGGGAGCCCTTTATCTTGCGTTTCCGCTGTAAACAAACAGGTAACAAGTCTCTTTTAAACCTTGGACCAGTACATTAAAGTCAGTGATAACATGGCTTCACAAAAAATGAAAAGCCTGAGTTTATTTACTCACCCTCATGTTGTCCTGTATTCTTCTGTTCAATGAGATTAAATGGGATTTGGAGTTCAACATTATGAATGTCATCAAAGAAGTAAAACCAGCATAAAAGTGGTCTCTGCAACTTATTTGAGACTAAAACAGCAGTCATTATTCAATCGCTCATTGTAATTTTATGTACCTACATGTACATAAATGTTTCAGGAGGTTGACCACATGAGCTTATTAGACCTAAAAGTTAAATTGACTGCAACGGTGACCTAAAACAGCCTGGTTACAAATCTTTACATGTTGGGGATGAACTACAAGTAATTTTTTGTCTCTTTCAGTGCTGAAAGATTTGGTGTTGATCCCTGTTCACACAAAGCCCAAGGACTCACAGAAGGAACTAGATGAACTATACGATGTCTTTGTGGATGTCAGAGATAAATGGGAAACGGATGTGAGTTTACCCCTATTCAACCACAACACATTCCAGAGGAAATCTATACGTCTATTTGTTTTGACTAAACTGTCCCATTAGTTTACATTAAACTGTCATCCATAGTGTAGATAAAGTACATTCTTGCCCAGCTAAAATACTTAACTGTACTGCAAATAAATTGCTTTTCTAGCCTAGATAAGCTTTTAGACAAGTAAAAATTATTGTCTTTTTTAGAAAACAAAAGTCAAAATAAAATGACTTTTTGCTTAGAACAAGATTATTTTGCCTCAAGAAAAACTATCTTGATATTTCACAAATTTTGTCTGGAATCAAGACCAAAAATTTAAGCTAGAAAACAATTTTTTGCGGTGTGAGCTAGTTTGGACAAACATTGATAAGAGTTTGAGAGAAACCTCAACTGTCTTGCAGAACGTCATGATCCTTGGAGACTTCAACGCAGACGGCGCCTACGTCTCCAAGAAGAAGATGAAGTCCATCAGGATCCGCACCGACCCTGATTTCCATTGGCTGATTGGGGACGATGTAGACACCACAGTTATCCAGTCCAACGACCACACTTACGACAGGTAAGGAGAAGAAATATACACCCACTCACCTCTCAATTGACCCAATTCACTTCTGCACTACTTCCGGCACTACTTTGATGCGTTCATGGTAGACAGCCTTAAAACGTTGAGGCATGGCGCGATGTGGCAAAACTCGCACACAGTGTGGACACTACACAGTCTCACGACCAATTCATCCATATTCGAGGTGGCAAATTAGAAATATTACTTTAGAAAAGGTAACACTTGTTTACTATTAACTATGACTTTTTCTGCTTATTAATGGCAAGGTAGTTGTTAGTGTAGGCATCGGGTAGAATGAGGGATGTAGAATAATATAATGTAGAATAAGGCATTAATATGTGCTTAATTAGTACTAATAAATATTCTAGTTATATGCATGCTAATAAGCAGCTAACAGATAACCGTAAAATAAAGTGTTACCAAATAAATTATGCAAGTTTATTTTGTAAGTACTAGGCCTATGTAGTATATGTTTTGTGGTAGTTGGTTTATTTATTTTTTTTTAAATGGTGACGTCATGCATAAGTGTATTATGCATTATTATTATGTTCAGTCTATGTACAATATGTACAGGTGCATAGTGCTTCTTTACAAAGCAACATCGCCAACTATTGGCCTGGCATGCATACTACTGCGTTTTTTTTTGTTGTTGTTTTTGTGAATCTGTGTGAAAAAATTTTAACAATACAAAAGGAAACTTTTTTTCGTTTTAGTACATTCAGTCTGCCAAGCTTGGGAAAATATCGATCCCAAATATTTTTTTTCCCTAGGATTGTGGTGTATAAGGAGGACATGTTAGATGCTATTGTGCCAAAATCTGCAAAGCCGTTCAATTTCCAGGAAGCCTACAAACTTTCAGATGAGGCTGTAAGTATATTAATTGCATATGTCAAATTTTTAAATAAATATGAGGTTTCCATACAGACGGGAAAATAATGCATTAATATGATTACTCTACGGCAGGCCCTGGAAATCAGTGATCATTACCCAGTGGAGGTGAGTCTGAAGAAGTCATCTGCGGCAAAGACCAGCAACAAAACCAAAACACAGAAGCGCAAAGCATGATGGGATGCCAATGCACACTGCGTGGGATCTTAACTTCACTCCTCTAAAGGAGAAATGTCACCTCTTCATAAAATAAATCAGCCTTAAAAATAATTTAAACTTTTTTAATTTTAATATACTTCACATGCTTAAATGTCTGAAAAGATTAAAATCTCAAAATAAACTTTTCATTTTTATTTATTTAATGTCATTTTTCCAACAAGCTTATTATTTCATGCCTAAAGCGTTAATAAATGTGTTAGTTTGCACAGCTAGATACATCCATTAAATGGTAGCAAATTCATTTTAAAAACACATTTTTTCCAAAGGAGCTACTGAACTGTAGAAACAATGAACTGGCAGGCAAAGAAGCGAAATGAATGCCAAACCACTGCTACTGCATAAAAATCATGCCTCAAGCGCCTTTAGCAAACTCTTTACCATGTGGCAACAAGCACAACAAGTCAACTAACATAGATTTCAGCTTCTGCATTACCAAGATCAATTACAGCAGTCCACTTACCTTCAAGGAATCAAGCAACCTTCATTAGCAAGAAAGCATTCATAAATGAGATTAAATGTGCAAGTGTCTTGAAGATGAAATAGAACAATTAGGTAACGATGAATGTTTGTACCACTGTTTTCGTAGACTGTATCAAAAGTAGTCATAAAGTAGTCTGTAGGCGTGTGAAGTCCATCTCAGCAGTTCCATGTAGATCACCAGTGACAGGAAAGGCAAAAAATGGCACAGCTTCTTCTCTCCTTCCTGACACCTAGGCGCGTACTGTTGTTTGCGGGACTGATTTCGAAAAGAGCCCTTGAAAAATCTGCTGTTTGGAGACGTCTGAAGATCGTCTGAATCGGAAAGATAAAACACAAACGGAAAAACCAACATTAACCTGCGCCTCTCTTTCTTGTTAATAAAGATAGCACAATTGTACGTAAACTCACCGATTTAGGATGGAATCACGTCCAACGATGAGTCACTAACTTTCCCTTCCCTTTCAATTATCAAAGAATAAACAGCGATGGGGAAATTTAAGGAAGAGTGCGCTCTATTTACAGCAGGTGTTATATAAATTTAAGATCAGGCTAAGACTGCGCATAATCTAAAATTAATGTTGCAAAAATTAAATGGGTTAGTTAGGAGATCTAATATTGCATAAATAAAGCAGGAATAATTAGCGCGATACACACTATTACAAGCAGCATGATTAAAAATGTTAGACTTCGCTTCTAAATGAAGATGAAAGCAGGTACAGATATGAATAAGTAGCGTAAAATAAAATTGTTTTCTACACGCGATTTCATTTAACGGACTCGGTTGGTTAGCGATTTCACTGATTCTTTTAGTAACCGATTAACTCGATTTGAACTACTTAAAACTACGTTTGCTGCATTTTCTACATTTTTTACATGTTTTTTTTTAGTATCACAAGTGTTTATTACGCATGTAAACAGTAACAGATCCTTATTGGCCAGTTGCACTGTACTCTATGTTTGATGTTGCAAATCGACTGTTATTTTGCTCTCATTTTCCTCTCTTATCACATTCGATTCGCATTACTATGCTACATTCACCCTCCAGTTGTGAGTACTGTCTCATCTATGAGTTTCGGATAGTGATCCTGGTGCACAATAGACTCAAAATCCAAGCTATTAATCTGTATCGTTCTCGCTGCTGCTTTCTGGGTAATGCCAGCTCGTGAAACAGTCGCGCTTGGGAACGAAGCAAAGCGCCACATCACAGGTCACACACATGACTGGAGTTTTGTTGTGGCAATTTTTGCACTTTCGCCTTCCAATGCTGCTGTCCCCGCTGATGTACTTGGGCAAATGGGAGTAAGGGGTGAGAGTCGGGCGTATTCGAGCAGGGCTGGACGGAGATCCTTTTCCTGCGAGCTCGGTAACAAGCGCCTCCCGAAAGGCTTTCTGGGTCAGAGGTTTCTGGTTGTTCATCTTGGCCATCTGCTTGTGCAAAATAAAGGAGTTGACTACAGCGATGTCCACGAAGTGGTAAAAAAAGGACCGATACCACCTTCTTGTTTTATGTAAAACTGTGTAAAATGAAATGAGTGCGTCAGACAGATCCACTCCTCCCATGTGCCTGGAATGAATAAAAAAATCATTATGAGGTGCATAAAAGGTAGAATATGAAATCTACACTATAAAAAAGTGAAAATGCTTTGATAAAAACCTGTTAAATGGTTAATGGTAAGTTCCTGTAAAATTTTGAGAAAAAACGTAAACTGACATTTCCAGAATTCCCTGCACTGGATTTCAAATTTTGTTTGAATTGGATGTTGTTGTTTTTTAATAACTATGTTTCTTCTTTCTCTTAGCAGTTGTGTTTATTAGGGTTGCATGTTACATCTTATGTTGTGAAATGAATGTTTATTGCATATTTCAGTTGAGTCTCATCATGGTGGTGTTTAGTGTTTGTGTGAACAATGCTGAGCACTTTCTGTTTGTATTTTAAAGCTGCTTGTTATGGGCTTTGGTTCATCATGTGACTTACTCACCGCCGCCTGCACTTATCAGTGTATTTCAAAGCTACAAATATTAACGTTATATTAACATCATAAAGCCTAATGAAATGACGGTATTTAACTGTAAATTTACGTTAAAACCGCAATGCTACGTTCACACCAGACGCGACTTGCGCGAATAAATTGCGCTATTCACGCGTAGTTGGATGCTTAAACATTTTGAGGTTACTCGCTTCATTTTGGCATGAAAATTGCTTCACAGCAAACGCGAAATTATATATCTAATAGGCAAACTTTAGTTTAATGAATCTAGTATTTATTTCCATTTTATTCATGTTTACATTAAAGTACGAACATGTCTCTCCTCCTTTTTTTTAATACTGTGTACTTACTTGTTGTAGTCCAGAACAGCGGCTGGAACGGGGAAATCCCGAATGGCCCAAACTCCACCGGCTCCTTTGACGTTCCTCTTAATGGAGTCCCCATTAAAGGCTTTATGAAAGGTGGAGCACATCAGCACGTCCCTCTTGTCCTTCCACTCAACAAACAGCAGATCGTCTTCCCTAAACCAGCGGATATTCCCACGAGGAGCTTGTGTCTTTGAGTGGCCAATGCGGTTCGCGCGAACAGTGCCACAAGCATAGATCCTTTTCCGGAGCAGATCTCTGAAGAGCTTGGGACTGGTGTAAAAGTTGTCAACAAACAGCTTGTAGCCGCTTCCCAACAACTTTTCGTTTGCCAGAGTCATGACGGAATCGTAACTAACGCCTTTGCTCTCCACTGAATTGGCCTTGCCTTCATAAATGAAGAAGTCCCATGTGTATCCACAGATGGAATCTGCCAGCACAAAAAGTTTGTACCCCCATTTCGTGGGTTTGTTCTTCATGTACTGTTTGAGTCCATTTCTAGCCTTCGATGCCACCATTCGTTCATCAATGGAGATGTTCTGAAAGGGATGGAAAGAGGCTCTGCAGGCGTCTCTAATGTCCTGGTAGAGCGGTTTGATCTTACACAGGCGGTCATATTCAGGTGTTCCCCTCTTCTTGTCATTCTCTGCATCCACTTTGGGATCACTAATATGGAGAGCTTTACTGATGGCCATAAACTTCCTGCTAGACATGATTTGGGAAGGATAGGGAAGATTATATATGGCAGACTTCCTCCAATAGTCTGTCAGCTTGAAGCATTTTAGCAAACCCATGTAAATCACCAGTGCCAGGAAGGACTTCAGATCTTTAACTGAAATGTCCTCCCATGGCTTCTTTGCTCCTTCCTGACGCATGGCCCCGTATGCATTGGAGTTTGCTAAAATTGTCCGCAGCACTGATTTTGAAAAGAACAACTCAAAATACTGCAGAGGACTGCACGATACGCTGGAGACCAGCTGTGGGCCGGGTGTTTCTCTAGGTCTGAACACTGGCTGTGTCGGCTCAACATCAGGCTCATCTGCACTTTTCCATTTCTGCTCTGAGATGCTTATGGAAAACGGTAGGGTTCGATTCACGCTGCTTCTCCTAGCTTTGCTTTTGCCACTTTGCGCAGAGGCAGAAGAACCAGATCTGCAGGACTTTGCTGGAGACGGCGATACAGAAGACAGCCTGGATCTCTTTTTCTTTTGTGGAGTGACCTCTGGATACCAGTCATCATCAGAGGCATCGGTAAACCTGTTGCATGAGACAAAAAAAAAGAGAAATAAAAAACAACATAAAATTATTAATATTGTTTACATGCCTATATTTATTTCCCTTATAAATAAATGTTCTAAGTCACAGCACGGGTTAAAAGCAATGGCTTTATGAGCATGCGCGGTTACACCAAAGAAAGGTAGCTATTAAATGACACTAAAACGGCCAGCCTACTCTTCATTTAAACCGCTAGGGCGGCACTTAATAACAATGCATTGCATTTCTGGCTGACTGACACACCCGTCTCTTATCGATCCGATGCGCATTACATAGGCTACAGCGTCCTTTTATCCCTCGATGGAAGCGATGCACATGTATTTCCAAAACGAAATTATAAAATGCTCATATAATTGGTTACATGGAATGAAGAGCATTTTAACAACTGAGCGAAACTCAATAAAGGGTTAATTATAATTAAGCTTTGTAAATGTTTTCTTCTTATAATATTACTTATTATTATTAACAATATAATATTAAATGTATATACAGTGTTCCAGAACAAGAAGTGGTTTGATTCCCAATGACGTGGCTAATAGAGTCCAAAGTCCACTTTTAGACACGGGCACAAATCCAATTATATTTTTATAGCACCTTTTTCACATTAATACTGTGCGAATGAAAACACTCGATTGCTTTCACTCTGTTGGATCAACTCACAAGTGAATATTTCTCGATAGAATCAGTGAATAGGCTGCTGCCAAGTGCATGCTCTACAGGTTCATTCATTCATTACGTGATTTGAATCGATCATGAACAGAATACATTAATACTTTTTTTAGATCATTCGTTCATATATTTGCTATTTTGGCATGCATGTGTTCGTGTAACAATAAAAATGTTTTAAAATGTGTTATCAACTTACTCATCCAGCAGTGTTTCGAGGGCATCGATGGACATCTTCTCTACAGAGTCCCTAGAAGCCACACTCTCATTGTCGGATAAATAATCCCCTTCTTCGTGCTCTTCATCACTGCTCAAACACTCATCCGAGCAGTCCATCACGCTATCTATGTCCATCTCCTTGCTGCACGCATCCATCGTTAAATGCAGCGCTCGCTCCAGCAAACTGAGCATGCAAAGATGTCTCGCGGAATGCACTGCTACCGCTTTTTCATTAGCTGTTGTTACTGCCTATCACGCTCTGCCATGCAGTCATTGGCCAGATCCGCCAAAACACACCAGGTATCCCGAGCGACTTATGATCCTGATTGGATGCTTTGAAATCAAGCGCTGAGGTTTTATGGAGCCTGAAGGCACTTGCAATCCATTTCTGAAGGAACATGTCCAAAGATGAATAGCAAAATCTGCATTATCGTTGTGGGGAAGTTTTCTCTTTGGGAAAAAGACAAATAAAAACTTATATGGAGAAGAGTACAGGACAGGACTAATAAACGGATAAGTCATTTCCATGAGTCTTAATGTTTAAGCATAAGACGGTGTGCTTGTCATGTTATAGCAACAATCTGGATAGGACCATTTTCCATTTTAACATGACTATGCCTGTGTATAGGGCAAGTTTCCAAAAAATATGATTGATTCAGCCAGGAAGAACTTGACTTAAAGTGCTAACTGAACACCTCTTTACAGCCCAAAACTCATCAAACACCAACGGCTTGTAAAGAAGTATTGAACGTGTCAGTAAACGTATAGTTGCTGTAGACATGAAATTGTCACCAGACGTTTATAACAACCAAAGTAATCCATGCATACTAATAAAGCACAACAAATAAGTTCAGAAATGAAGTTATGGGTAATGAAACGGAACAGCTCAGGGGGAAAAGCATTGCACTTCTGAAATGTATTTACCCACTTTGTACACAAGACTTTGTTACAACAGCTTTAAGACGTTTCATGTATAAATATTGCATGCATTTTTGCCTGTTCTTCTACAGAAGTCTTTAATGGGCCTCTTCAATAAACTCTGACCTTCAGAATCCAACAACTCACATACAAACAGTCCAGAGCCACAGCAGAGAGCACAGCTTAGAGATGATAGTCCTAGCAAATCAATATTTCGCAATTAGTTGAAGGGTGAAACTGGGGTTTTTAACCCCTATTTTTGACTGCCACTCTTCACACTAATGATGATATCTTTGTCTAAATCTAAAGTAATATTGACAAACTACATATCATTTGAAAGGTTTCGGACACTAGTTTTCATATTTGGTGACTTTTCTTAGAAGAAATTGCAGAGCAATAGATAGCGATAGAATCTCCATTTGTGATATGGTGCCAAACACACAATTATTTATGTACATATGTTTGTTTTAGAGATTCAAGATTGAAGTTACTTCCCAAAATATTTCTCAATAGGATGTCTACTTCATAAATATTTAAAAAATATGGTTCATAACGTTCCAACAATAAATGGAAATCAAGCATGTGTATCACCTAGAGGAAAGGATTGGTTCTGCAACCACAAAATATTTTTCTCTAAAAATCTTTTGCGATATCAACCTAAAATCTGACACACAACTTCTTCAGATGATTGGCTTTTATTTTCTTGAAGATTTTCTGGCAAAAATGCTTTGTAAATTTTCTATTTTATAGGAATTTAACTTCTATAACTTTCAAAGTGTACTTTTATAAGAGTTTTGCTCAATTTTGTCTATGCTCAAAAGTGGGACTAAACAGTTTGATCTTCACAAATTTGAAAATAAAAAGTTGTCAAACTCATCAAGACACTGACAGTAGAACTCACTTCAGGACTAGAGTTGAGGAGCTCTGACAAAAAAGAAATGTGTTATTTTCTGTGTATTTTAGTTGATGGATGGATGCCTACGGACACCACAAACTTATAAAAATGACTGTATGTGTGTTTCACAACACATCAGCTTGTTGAAACTTTGCGTGCATGGTCATGACCCTAAATGAGGAAAAGTCACAAACCTTCAAGAAAAAAAAAAAACATAGCTTCATTAGTAATTCAAATAGATTGAAAAATGAAATGATAGCTAATTTTTACCTGGTTTGGCTGAGAAAGTATTCATTTGTATTGAAATGTATGGAAAATGCTACTGTTTTTTTTTACTTTGTAGGATAGAAAAAAACTAAAACAAACATACATTCAGCACAAACATACACACTGATTAAAACTCAAAGAATGGAAAAAAGCATAAGAGGACGCCTTTATTAAGAAATCTATTTAATGTTATGCAACAATTTACAAACAGTTAACATGCATATTATAGACCAGACACCTATATATTTACACTTTTAGAACGGCAATATGTGTTGTTAATGTATACACAGTGAGTCTGATACCTTTCCATCAGTTACATCTGACAGCAGTACCCATAGCATTTTTCTTAGGACATGTTTTGGTACAATCATAAGCCGTTCTACACTGATTAGCTAAAGGTGCTCAGAACAGGAGAACCTCAACGTTTGATTAGTCATTCACGACTAGCCCCATATATTGTATTACTGCTACAGCACCACAATGGACAAAGAGGACAAAGATGTCAGTTTTACATACACTCTAAATCATAAACATCTTAAAGACATCTGATAGACATCTATAAGGAGACATCCAA
>JAUYWG010000060.1:154211-168171 GCA_034779775.1 Enteromius afrohamiltoni | reverse complement strand
AAAATCGCTCTGAAGGTCAAACCAGGCGGTGGCAGGGGAATTTATCCAGCTGCAGACGATCAGAGGAAAGGCTTCCCCATGCGTCTTAGCAGACGCAGTACGAGTGAAATGTCGAAAGGGAACTTAAAGCTTCACATCAAATTCATACTCTTCATTTCTGTTTTTCATATAAATGATCCCTCTCTTAAGTTCCTAGGGAAAGTTAAACAAGCAAAGGCTTTTTATCTGGGACTTAGCCCTTTGTTCTATCAAGCTATAGTAAAGTCATAATATAAAGACAGGCAAAACCTTCCCCTGTAAAAATTTCATTAGTCATGTTATCTTTAACTTCTTAATTCATTTCGCTAAGTTTCACTACTGCTGAAATCGTTGTCAGTGTTTCCCCCTGTCAACACATTCAGGCGCTTTTACGGCCATTCTCATGTGTGACATTATGTCAGTGATATTAACTGATTATAACACTATAGTCTGGAATGTAAAAACAATCCGATGTTTCCAACATTGTGCCCACTCCCCCTGCTTTAGTCTCAGCTCCGGCCATCGATCTTCACGTCATCTGCTGTGGGATCAGACATCTGGTTTCTTTTAGAGAGGTTACAGTCAGTGGGGCCACCTCCCTCTTGTAGCTAGTTCGAAGGCTGGCTCTCCTCGCCGTTGTGTTGGTTCTCTCCCTCTGTGGCACCGATGTAACTCTCCTGGAGTGTCTGAGTTTCTTTCTGAGCCCTTGACGTCTGTGTCCGTGATCAGAAGCACCTGGAAATGGTCCCCTTCACCGTTTCTATCTCCAGCTTTTCCGTCTGAAGTCGCGCATCACCCCGAAGTCTCCTTGCTTACAGTGGCCTTTCTGCAGCCTTTTGCTGCACTGCTTTCACCTGCACAGAAATGTTAGACACCAGACAAGACATTTCCTCACACTCACTCAACATGTCACATTCACGCAAACCGCAGCAACTGCTTCCCTCCTTCTAGGCTCATGTGTGGTGGTCTCCATTAAACCACAATTTCTTACGGGCTCAGATTTGATCTTACCCGCTCTCTCATTCTATTTTACATGAGGTACATTGGTAGTGCTTTTTACCCCTGTGAGTCCGTTTTTTTAGAGTCTGAAAAACAGTTTTTTCACATGGTGTCACGGATAGCGCTTAAGTGGCTCTCTCTGACTGGCAGCAGCAGGAACCATCTCCCAAGTTTTAGTTCATACCCGGACTCTCTTGAACCACGCGCCTCTGCGCTTCCGCTACAGGTGATCTGCATTATCTGGCTTATTTAAGCACCAAACTTTGTACGATTCGGTGCGAAGTATTATATTCCGTATGGTTGTAACTCCGAGCGTTTCTTCATTGACTTTTCCGTGTATGACCCTGGACTGTTTATCTCACTATTGATTCCTGCTGCCTGCCTGAAATACTATTGCCTGTACAACGACTTTTCTAAAGCCCTGTCTGTGATAAATCTGTCTGCCGGTGACTATATCTTCTGTCTGTTTGATTATCCTAATAAAGTTACACAAATGGATCCAGCTGACTCCAAAGAAGTGTTACACATGGCCTTTCCCTTGTGTCAATTTACAATAATGCAAAAAAAAATGTTCAGGTAAACAGGGTCTGCCTTCCGGGCTCATCCACACGTCGTTCACCACTTTACAGCCAGACTTTTTATCCATTTTACACCGTCTCTGCTCCTGTAGCAATAGTCTGCATACTCTGTAAAGATAATGAATTGTTTTAATTAGTTTGTGTGATATCAAAGTGCATTCTGGCTCGTTTTCCCCTCTGTGTCTTGAGCAGCAGCTGTCTTCACTGCTACATCTGCTCTTGTGTTACCTAGAGAAACAGATTCTTTTTTGTTAGTGTGTGCTACACATTTGCAAATGGATATCTCTTCTCGTAGCAAGATAGCTTTTAACAGTTCTGCCCCTAAATGGGCATAAAAAAAAAAAAAATTGGACGGTCGTCATATTTAAAAAAATCTTGCAATATTGTCAAAAACCAAAAACCACCAAAAAGAAAAATATGTTATGTGACTCCACACCCATATTTTTATTATTATAAATTTTCCCACATTTCCTTTATTAATTAATTTGCAGGCCCCCTTTAGTCCCCCGAGCTCAGTTGGCTGAGCTGCATAATTTCATGCCAATTTTCCCTGAAACCACGACCTTGAATCTTGTTGTTATCGTGTAGCCTACTTTGTTTTGACCCGTTTGCGGATCTTTTGATGCAGACCCAATGAAAAATAGGATGTTTTCGAATGGCACATCTGAAAGGTTGGGACGTGGTGTGCGAATTTGTTCCAATGCTAGCAGGCAGCAAAGATGTTCCTCTGAATCTCCCTCCGTCTGGAATTAAGTGGCAACATTAATGGTCGTATACCTCTTAATTGTCATGTTTATCATATCACCTAAGACTGTGTGGTACCGCAGCCATCTGGTTGTGGACAAATGTAATGTCTATCGCTCTTTCAATATCTTGAATGTGTGTGGCGTCAGTAGAGTCAGGTCATAGTAAATCACAAACTCTCTCGAGGCCAGCACGGCTAGCTCCGCAGCTGCCACTCCCCTTAGACAGAATGGCAAACTTTAAAATGGTTTGCTATCAAAAAATAGGCCACAGGTCGCAACCTGTCTCCACGAAGTTGCAGCAACAAGTCATAAACCCATTTTTTTTACCATCTGCATGAATGGCTGATCATGTTTTAGAAGGCCTAGGAAAATTCTTTTACCAAGTACACTACTGAAAAGAAGTATGCATCTTATGGTATTTGTGACAGGATAGGGTACCAATGGTGCTCTATGTATTGTTGCTGCATTTACAGCTTGCAAATCCTGCACAAATCTCCATTCAGTTGGTTGACCTTTGTCCCTGATTTTCTTTACAGGAAATACTGGTGTTTAGACTAGAGAATCATTGCAGGGTTTTATCACCCCTTCCTTTTTTTAGTGGATATTGACGCTGACACAGCCTGCAATCTGATTTTGGAGTGATCACAAGCTGTCCACAGTTCTTAATTAAACCCAAATCATTTGTGTTTTGCCCATAAACATGATGCCACTTCAGCAAGTGCCTTATGAATGTCTGAAGGGGTTACTTGTACCATGCAATGATTTTCCCAGTCCATTTGGTCATTTTCAATTTGCTGTGCTATTTTTCAACCTCAATTTCTAATTCAACTGACATCATAAGTGTCCCTAATCTGTCACTGTGCCACAAACTATCCCTATCTCCCTCTAGTCCTCAGTTTCAACACAAGTTTTCACAAACAATCCAACTTCAGACTATTTCTGTTCCCTGTCCTTGCAAAGCAAGAGTCTCTAGACTGCCTTCTGTGAGACAGGCTGATGGCGCACACACATTTCCTAACCAAAACATTTTACTAAGCCCTAAAGTTTTATGTTTATTTTCTCCCAACTCAGCCTAATTCATAATTTTCATCTCTTTCCAATGCAACATGTGACGTGCAATGAAGATTGTCAGCAGCCTTTGTTTCTGTGTCAGGATATGTAATGCAGTTTTCTGCTTGTTCACACATCATTGCAGCCCAATTTTAATTCATGATGTGGATCTCAGAATGGCTGGTGCAAGCAGCTCTCCTGCTCTCCCCTACTCTAACACCTGTTGAGTCTGCAGTCAGCTTCAAATTCAATTTGCACATTAAATCTCGTCCCAAAATGGCAATTGGGCATGTTTTTTAAGACAAAACAGGAATACATGTTTCAACACTCTCCCTGTTTCTATTTACTAATTGAAGGTTTCTGTGTATCTCTCAATCATCGCTCGCACCTTACCCACAAATCAATCCACAAAACCTATCAGTCAGCTCTGGCACACATGGCAAGTCACATGTCCGCATGGTCTGTCTTTTAAGCAAATTTAAATTTACGTTTACTCAACTATCAATTGATATTTCAGCAGTTCTTTGAACGCCTCACATTCATATGTAACAAGTTGCTTTTCAGCATGAACAACATTCTTTTAAGACATACACATTTTTTTCATTGCAGACAGCAGATAAAATATCAGTGCATGTGTATTTGTGAGTTATTAATTTATGTTCACTTCCCTTGACTTGTGGTGAGCTGCACCCCTCTCGTCCTTCCCTCGGCCGCTCCCCATCCTCCTTGCTTCTTCTCCAGACAGTTCCTGGCCCAGTGTCCATCTTTTTTGCACACACGGCACTTGGAACAGTCTTTCAATTCATGGTCATCGGTTTCACAAATCCAGCAGCCTCTCCCTCGTGAATACCTCTGGTTCTTTGCACAGTCTCTTTCAATTTTCCTTTCTTTTCACAGCACGGCTCATATCTCAGGCTCAGCTACAGATGTTTGTAGGTCTTTTCCTGTGTCTTCTCACGCTTTCCTGTCAGCAGTTTATCAGCATGCCAGGCGTGAATCAAAGTGTGTTGAGTGTGGCTCTCCCACACTCCGGCCTCAGCTCTTCTGTCACCTGGCTCCGCCAGGCCAGAGAATTTGTTTAACACTTCATGCAGGCGGCAGTAATAGTTGTCCGCTGGGGCTCTGTTGTCATCCAAAGGAGTTTTGGGCACATCAGCGTATCCCTTTTCCCATTCAGCCCTTCCTGTGTCTTTGGTCGCGCAGAGGGTAATCTCTCTAAAGGCGCAGTGGGCATGAGCAGTGTCTTTGTCTTTGGATGCTGTTGCTTGCGGCAGTGTTTTAGGTCTTCTCGGAGGGGAGCAGTCTAGTTTGGGATCAATTCTCAAGCCTTGCAGCTCAGCCACAGGGTGGTGATGTTATTGCGGTGGTACATTACATTGATTAGTATTGGTGTTTAGTGCACATGGTTTTCCTATTTCCATTTTTTTTATTTTAGTTTCACTTACAGTTAAATCTTTTATTATTTTGTTACCCTGTTCCCCATTATCTCCTGATGTATTTCCTAATTCCCCTGTCTTTTCCCTGCTTCCTGCCATTGTTTTCTGTAAAGCCTTTCTTTTTCTCCCGGAGCCTCCCGGAGCCAACAATTCACTTTCACTTCCCATTCCCTACACTTAAGCTGTTCATGATATTCTTGTGATTCCTCACTGCCTACCTCAACAAATTATCTTACTGTCTTTAGTTTAGCTACACTTAGAGTTCCCCTTTTTGGAAACCTGTTAACCCTAATTTTTTTTCTTTTGTCAAACACATTCCCCATTTATTTTTTTCCCTTTTAAGTAAAAACCAGCATATCATATTTCCCCATTTTGTTTTGGGATTTTCTCCATACTTACTTCTGACCTCTCCTTCGGCGCGCAAAAATAACCTGACAGACGTCTCCGCACAGGCTCAGCCTATCACCCCAGACTGACAAGGGTTGAAAGCCCTCATTTCCCAAGTCCACCCCCAAAAACCGTTTTGTCGGGCTGCGATCAATAGCTAGCTGCCACAATCCTTTGTTTCCTGCTTGTTGGAACTCCCCGGTCGCAATGCCTAAAGGTTGCCGCTAGTATGTTCTTTCGGACTGACTAATCAATTGCATCCCCGGTGCAATGTATCATTGTATCCCCTGTTTACACCTATCCATGGTGTGACCGGACAGCTGTCAGTGTGGTTCGTCCCCTTTTTGTCAAATTATATTTTATACCTTTTGTTTCAAAAACCCATTACATTTGTAATGCGATTTGTTTCTTACCAAGAGGTTTCTGTGCCACCGGTTCTTTTTCTGATTCCAGTGGTGTCCCCTCCGGGCCTTGGTGAACGGTCCCTCATCCCTCAAAGCTTATACAGGGTTTAGGGCTGTGACTTCTATGTCCAGGGTGGCTAATAACTGTTCGTACCTAGGTCCAGAAGAAAACATCCAAGGAACCCCATCCCTCGTCTCCAGATTGTTGCGGCAAAAATTCAGAGGCTCTCGATCAAGACAAATTGAGCAATTGCTTTTTAAAAGATTTATTTCTTTTAAGAAAGGTTCACAGTCAACCTGGAGAAATCTCCCTGCTGAGTGTGACCAAGGAGGGAGACACTCGCTCCTCTTTATATCTCTTAGCACACACACAAGGTTACAGAAACTAAAAACAATTGACATTTTCCATTAAAAGACAGACACAGAAAGGCAGCTTAAAAGTTCATTACACATAAAGGAAAAGGTTATGATTATTGTTATTTATGAATTAAACAGATAAAAAAATTAATTTCCGCAACAGTGGTAAAAACATAAGTGGTAAAAAAAGTCATGAACATGTGACATCAGTTGATCCACTGAAGTTTTTGTGACGCTATGAGAATACTTTTTTGTGAAAAGCAAACAAAAATAACATCATATACTCAACCATTCTTCTCTGATGACTTACAGTACATCTTCATCACTTTATAGAATATTACTGCATAATCGTACACTTTCTTCAAGAAATAAACAGCTACAGATTACACACATGCGCATGCTTTCACCCAGATGATTATGTCACATATGTTAATGCTTGTATATGCTATATACTTGTATGAGCTATAAACCTATTACCACCAGCTGGCAGCAGGAAGTGTGACACATATAAATTGATTTCACATATAATTTCCATATCTGCCTCTTTAAATGTGTATTGCTCACCATTCCCTGTCTTCCTGAAGCCATAAGGAGGTGGTGAGCCAGGGTGCGAGGACCCTTTCATCACTGCTTGCATTATTGACTGTGAAAAAACAAAATACAATTAAGGGTTAAACACTGACAAATTTGTCCTATTGAATAATATTACTTATTAATGCCATCCTTCAATAACATACTTTTTTTTTTTCTTTTTTGCTTGTTTTTGTGGCCAGTGAAGTCAGTTTCAGACACAGGGCCAGTACAGCATTGCTCTATCTTTTACTGGCATTACTGGCATGGTAACGTTGTCCTGTGTCCATGTGCTGTCTTTGTTTTTGTTTTGATTCTGTCTCACTCATGTTGTGCCTTGTTTGTAACCCCGCCCAGTATTTCACTCTCTTTTTATGAACGAGTCAGTAGCAGAGATGGCGACAAGTCACATATAGTCAAGTCCAAGTCTTAACCATCAAGTCTCAAGTCACAGTTAAGACAAATCAAGCAAGTCAAGTCAAGGGTTCAACCTAAGCAAGTCAAGTCGAGTCCTGATAAGTTTCAAGCCAAGTCAAGTCAAGTTGCAGTACTAAAATAAACATATATATTTAGCATACATAATGGACAGAAAGTGAATGAAGTGCTTGTTGTCAGTGATAGACAGGGGAATGTTGCAATTAATGGTTAGATGAGATATTATTGCTTCTGTAATGGCGTTTTGTCGAGGGTGGTCAACTGGATATGTAGTAGGCTGGGGCACAATGAACTGCAACATGGATGGCTGCTGTAGATAAAAATTCAGTGTATCTTGAATTTGAGATATTCATCCTATCTGCATGGATAAAATAATACCAAACCATTCATCTTAGATTCATTCATTCATCTTTCATGCAGTATACACGAGCTGTCACTCAACTACCACAGTCAGTCCATACAAACAATTGAAAATGCGCACATTTAATATAGACATTAGATTGCGGATCAGGCCGAGCCTGGCCCGCATCCGACAGAGCAGTAACCGAACCTGACAGACATTAAGATATTTATGTCCAAGCCCGTTTTTAAGCAACTGTAGGAGGGCGTTCGGAAATGTGAACAGATGAGAGCAGCAGCGCACATGGGGCCATAAACGCCTTTTATAACACAGGGGCACAATCGCGCTGATGTGACCAAGCCCGACCCGAACCCAAGCATCCTTTATAAATATCTGTCCGAACGCGGCCTGGCCCGGCCCGTCGGATACCGTCGGGCTCGGGTATCCATCCTCTAGACATTATAGCTTATCGAGAAGCCCCTTCATTTTAAGATGCACCCAACAATACAATTCGGGCTAAGACAATGGTGTAACTTAGCGTTTTACTTATGAGACGTAACGTTTAGATAATCAGCACATTTCTGATAAAAACATGCAACCAAGGCCAAATAATGACAAACAGAAATGATTAATTAATTACATTAATAGTCGTGTCATTAAATTAACTATAAAGAATTCGGCTTTCTTATCTTTCCTTGTGGTTCTTGAAATGGCGGATGAAATTTGACGTTGTGGTGGTTGTGGTATTCTTGCGTTGCATTCTCTGCATCTGGCAAATCTTTTGTTTATTATTAACCGTCCAGTTCAAAGTCCTTATAGCCAAACTTGACTATTTGTGGAGCTTTACTACTGTCTGCCATGTTTTTGCACAAACCAATTATAGTGCTGCTATAATTGTCACAAATATTTATTTAACAAATTAACAAATTAAAAGTTCAGGTCATTGTCGAGTCTCCCACCTTAATTCACTTGCGTCTATCGTTTACGTCGTTTCTATTGTATCTGCATCTGTAAAACCAGATTTATTTCTTTATAATTATTAGTAGACCACTATACTATAACCATCATTATTTAGAAAGTGGAATTAGTAAAATATGCCGTGCCACTATAAAATATACAGGCAGCACGAAGAATATGACAACACACTTGAAGTGCCAACACGGTGTGCGTTTGGAGACTCCTCCTCATCTCACCCGGATTTTGTCAATATGGGATGCAGTGTGTACATTAATGATGGGAAATAAAGAACTTAAATGATTTTACAAATGACTGCAATATAACAAAGTGTGAAAAATTTAAGGGGGTCTGATTACTTTCCATACACACTGTATATTTTAACCACAGTCTCCACCTATATATACTGTTTACCATGCTATGCTTTTGTAGCGACTGCACAGATTACTCATTTTTTCTTGATGGAGACTCTAAGTGCATATGTGTGTCATCTGTATAAGCCTATATTCTACCTCACTGTGTTCAGAGTTGTGGACCTTGGATCTTGTGAGAATCATTGAAAAGGATGAAAGATCACTGCCTAGTGAATTACAACAAGTAAATCCACTAGTTATAATTCACCAGCAGCTGCTTCTAGCCTTAGTCTGGTCTTCAAGGTCATACATCAGGATCACAGTGAGAATACACAAGAGTCTCTTGTCTTTAACACAATAAGCTTCCCTTTAAATTATGAAAGCAACTACATTTGCATTTGAATGGGTTTAACCTGTTAAGAGTACGGTCCCACATATGGGATTTTTCTTTCCGTGCCCCTGGGAGTAAAGTCCCACATTTAGAATGTTCGGTGACGTCGCATAACTGCCAAATTCAAACTGAGCTTTCATGCGCTTGCTTGTGCTGAGCCATAGAGACTCGCACTCTACTTGTCATATTATCACAACTATACAGTGTTCTTAACCACATAACGCTATAGTTAATAGTTAATTCTATTCTTCAGTCAGTTCACCAGCCACTTAGTTGTATGTATTTTGGGGGAAATTGATGAATTTACATGCTTTAAATCCGACTGACGGGATTCTCTAAATAGCGGCACGAACAAGCATGACGGCTCTCTCCCATTTTGTATAATTTACAAAATAAATTATAAAGGCAAAACACACTCATTTACATATATTTGTGAATTGGAATATCAGATTATTCATGTCACTGTAAGTAAGTTTGTGAATATTTTAAATAAAAAAGGAAAAACTAAATAAAAGCAATCCATCTGTCTTACAGCGTTTGTGGTCGCAGTGTGTCACGTGAAAAGCAAGACACATCGCCATGGAAACAGTAAGGGCAAATATTCTAAAACAATGGTTGCTTAAAAGTACTCACTCTGGGGGGACCGCTATAATATTTTAAACTCACCCCTAAAAAGGTTAGCCTGTTTGTGTAAATCAAATGCTACAATATGAGCCTCAGCATTTTTGGTTGGCTTCACACATAATGTACATTGTAATGGTATAAATCTCGGTAACAATTAGACCTTTTTGTTTACCCAGAGAATTAGGAGATTATAGTGATTCTTGTCCATGTGTTGGGACCAGATTATTCTGAAGCTGCTGATAATATTACTAGATGCATTAAATCACTTGGTCCTTTTATCAACCATTGTTTGCACATGAAGACTTTAATACCTGTGATTTGTCATCACATGTCTGAGCCATTCAATACAAAACTTTGAATGAATGCTTTGGGAATATCACAGATGCTTATAAAGCAGACCTGCTTTAGGCAAATCAGATCACAATGTTATCCAACTACTGCTCACATTCTGAAGATTAATTGTAATGAAGATGAAGATGATGAACTTTGATGTGCCTCTTTAAACTGACAACTTTTTTTTGACTTGTGACTATGTGTAATACATTTTTCCCCTACATAATAAGGTCTTGTTAACAAAGAGTGAATGAAATGAATGAAAACTGAATGTTTGTTTAAATGCAAAGAAAATTATTTTCAGCAGAGGTAACGTTGGTATTGTTTGAGGAAAATATAAAGCTATAGGAGTGTAAAGATGGCTAAAATACATTTGAAAAATAGAACTGAGAATGCGTTGTATTGAGCAAAAATTAATTCATATTTGCATAATAGAAAACAATGTTTATTAATGAATGTTTTGCAAATAACATAATTTCGAGACGAACACTGGATTAATTAATCACACACGATTGGCAACGCATCATCTAATCATTTCCTTGTTAGTCCGCGACCAAACGATTTGTTTTCCCTTCATTATAAATACTGCAGCCTTCTATCCACCCGCATCTTGCTATTGTCCATTCACCAAGCAAGATATGTCTCAATCTGACTCTTCTGACTATGCTTGTGAGGAGCCTCCTCGCACAGCTCTCGCTCAATCTCCTGCCGCCCAGAAAGCCACAGCCCCGCCGGCAGTTCAATGCGAGGCCCAGCAGAGGCCGCAGACCTACAAGACAGGCTAACTCGCCTACTCAAAGAGCCCGCTCGCGCTCACCTCCAGCCGGCCGGCTTCCACCATCTCCGCCAAAATCTACTTCTCTAGGAAAGCTACCTAACAAGATCTCTTAAACCTCATGAACACTCACCTCCCTGACGCTTAACCACCAGCCGCTACACCACCAAAGAAAAGAGATCAGAAAACTGCTCACCTCTCTCCAGCTCCTCCGTCTATTCTCCACCACTACAGCCGCTCTACTCTCTCTGTCGCTCTACTCCACTCCTCCACCAAACCAGCCTTCAGAATCCATCACTCCAGCCCAACTCCACCAAGCCATCACTGAGTACTTTGCTAACTGGCCCGCTGCTCCACCAAGTTTCGCGCAGGAAAAAAATAAAATAAAAAAAATCCCCCCCCCCCAAATTATCCCCACCATCAAGCTAACCAGCCAAGCAATGACAATAACTTTTCTCTCTCCCTTTCCTCAGACCATCAGCAACCAGGGCCCTCCCACTCGGACAATCCTCAACACCGTTCATCTTCCCGTTCTAACCTTTCTTCCTTCCCATCTGCTTCAAACTCTGATATGGGGCTGTCGTAATTTTTCCTGCGCGATCTGCAGGTCTGTCACCCACCCTTCCTCCTCCTGCCCCTTCACCTCTGCCTCTTCTTCCCCCAAATCTCCCCCCTGCACGCTAGAACCATCTGTTCTGCTTATAATAAATGTAACAAAAGTATTTATTGACTCCTGTCAATGTTTTTCATCTAGCCAATGAATTTTCATCTCATCTTGACCCTAACTTCTCACTTTTTCTGTTATCAGGTTTAACTAATGGATTTCACCCAGGAGTTTCCACCTTACCCACCCAGTCACTAATTTGCCCTAACCTCCAATCCGCTACCACAGAACCCAACTCAGTGGACGCTCTCATTAAAAAAGTGCTTGATTCCACTTTCATGATTGGCCCTTTCCCCTCACCTCCCTTTAGTATCTTCCGAGTCAGCCCCATTGGAATCGCAACTCAAAAGTATTCAGGAAAGAAGAGACTAAGCATCGATCATTCCTCTCCCCACAACTCTCCCATGGCTAGCATTTATACCTTCATTACCCTAGAAGAATTATCTCTTCTCTACCACAATGTAGACCAAGTCATTGACTTAATCAAAACAGTCGGCAGATGGGCTTGGATGGCCAAAGTCGACATTACATCAGCCTTTAAAGTCATGCCCATACACCCTGACTTTTGGCACCTCTTTGGCGTCCAATGGCGAAATCAGTTCTACTTCGCCGTTGCCTCACTTTTGGTTGCAAGATCAGTCCCAAAATCTATGAATCCACAACAATTACCAGATCCACCACCTCATCCACCTTCTGGATGACTTTCTAGTCATTTACCCTCCAAACGACCCACCAGCAGCTGACCTATCAACCGTCCCCTCACACCTAGGGATCCCAATAACCCAAGAAAAAACTTTGGGCCCCAGCACATGCATCGAATTCTTGGGAATTAATCTTGACTCCCAGAAATTCAAGGCATCTCTGCCCAAAGAGAAGCTTGATAGAATCACCCTTTTAGCCTCCAACCTCTTAACCCATCCCCAATGTTCTAAACGAGAACTCCTCTCTATCCTCGGACATCTCAACTTCACCATGCGTATTATTCCCCAAGGTCAGCCATTCCTCTCACACCTACTAAACTTAGCATCTATTGTACCTTCCCTAGAAGACCCCATAAACCTAACTGACCCTTGCCTCCATGAACTACAGCTCTGGGTCTCTTTCCTGTCCCAATGGAACGGCCACTCTTTTTTCTATAAAGATTGCCATTCCAACCCCATTGACATTCAGCTATTCACAGACACAGCCCCATCCACCGGCTTTGGTGGTTTCTACCGCAATCGTTTGTTCGCCTTCCCTTGGCCTCCCAAAATAGCCGAAACGCCGCCCCATCTAGCCTCCTCTGCGCTCTTCAAACTCTATCCCATAGTAGTCGCCGCCGCATTATGGGGCCACGAATGGTCTACCTCATGCATTTTTGTCCACTGCAACACTGAGGCCACCGTACAATGTATCAATAAACACAGTCCCCACTCTCCCGCCATCATGCCCCTTCTTAGACGCCTGAGAAGGGCATTCTACTCTCACTGCTAAGCATATCCCTGGAAAGGATAATGCCATCGCTGACTCTCTGTCTCAATTTCTGTTGCAGAAATTCAGGACACTGGCACCCCAGCCAACCCCAGTTCCTCCCTATTCGCAACTCATATTCCCCTATATCACCCCTTAAGACACCTATATGAAAAATCTATCAACGCTATGCTATTTTAATCCGCCCTTCCCTGTTTTTCCCTACTCTCCATCTCCATTCTTTATATCATATTTAAATTCTTCCAGACTCCTCCAAGCCAGCTCAATTAAAGGATACATAAGCAGAATTAAATTTTTCCACAAATTGATATACGGCTCCAATTCCACCACCATCTCTAACGTCCAAACCCATTTAATCATTAAGGGCATTCAAAGAGAAAACCCCTCCCAGCCTGACCAAAGACCCATAACTTTGGAGATCTTAACCCTCTGCATCTCCACCCTCCGCCAAAATTACAGTTCCCCCCTAATCAATCGCATCCTAAATGCTATGTTTACCCTAGCTTTCTTTGGTTTCCTTAGATGCTCTGAATTTACCATTAATTCCCCACTTAACCCATCCATCCACCCTACCATTTCAGACTTCTAGATCCTCGACCACGAAACCATGTCTTTCTTCTTAAAACATAGTAAGTCAGATCAACTTAAAAAAGGCCACCACATCTACATTTTAAAAACTCCAGTGCCTCAACCAGCCCTTTTTTGTGCATCCCTCCTCCTCCCCTTCTTCTCCACGCTTCCAATTCACGCCTTCGGGGGGGAAAGCTGGGGATCAAGCCGAACACTAGGGTTAAAACCATTAGGGTTCGGTGTTCGCCGTTCTCCTGGCTCGCTCCCCTGACAGCACGGCAAATTCGTATTAACTATCTATTTACTATGACGAAAGCGTGAACTCTTGAAATGGGAATAAATCAAATTTTTTTTGCCCCAAGGTTCAATACTAGAGCCACTCCTTTTTCTGTTTTTGTTAATGACTTACCATTAATTTTTGTGTGTATTTGTAACGCTCTGTACAAGGAGGAGGAGACGTGAAGGTAAGTTGAGTGAGTTTATTGAGGTTTGTTAAAGTCTTTTGA
>JAUYWG010000060.1:141157-152939 GCA_034779775.1 Enteromius afrohamiltoni | reverse complement strand
TCCCACCGAGGAATCCGCGTTCTCACACGCACACAGACAGGTAGATAAGATAAACGTACTCACGTGAGACGAGTTGGATGAGGCGATGATGGGACCCGACGGTTGGGCTTCCATGAGCTCAATGTCTGGTGCTAAACAGACACCTATTTCCTGCTTAAATACCTGCGTGAGGTTACTTCCGGGTCCTCGTGACCTCACGTGATCTGGTGCGTGTGACACCTCTCTTCTTGCACAATGCACATGATGACACTCCTAGGTCCCAAATCAGATGCTGTTCCTCACCCAGAAATGTACAAAAACAATGGTTGAGCTTTTTTTTTCTTCTCAAAATAATTTTTAATTTCTGTGGAAATCATTATAATTTCAGCAGCTGGGTGAAAGCTGAACTGGGTACATAAAAAAAAAAAACTTTTAAAACACATATGCACATATGCAATGCTGCTATTAAGTTTAATAGTTTGCTATATACTGTACATGCACAAGTTAATGCACGCTCTTAAAACTGAACCAGCAGGTGATGCCAATGAGCTAAAAATATCATATATACTGACGTATTTCATATATATGTCAGTAGCTGTATCACTTATATTTCCCTACTTGATAATGTTCAGCGCTTTGCTACAATCTGTATTGTTAAAAGCGCTATAGAAATAAAAGTGACTGGACTTGACTTATAATACAGTAACACTAATAATAAGAATGATAATAATCCAGTAACCAAGCAAGGAAAGAAAATCAGTATAAAATAACACTGTAATCCTAAAACAGCCAGAGTTTTTCTAGTTATATTATATTCAAACAATAAACATTAATCAAAAAAAAAAGAAAGAAAAATTATTAATCATTATAAGAACTGAATCTATGAAGTAATTCAAAATATAACAGATAACTGAGCCAGTTGTGTGAATGTAAACATTTTCTGGCAAAGGCTGGACAGAATATATTCATCTGTGAGTATCCGATGATGATGATGATGATCTATCCTTTTTCAAATTTTATGTGATGTCATACACCACAATAAATGCAGCAGCCACACCCACCAGAACAGAGATGGCCAATCGGATCACAGCTTCAAGAACATGACAACAGAAGGTACAATCTAAGGAAAGAAAGACGTAACATGAAACAGGACTACACTTGAACAAGCCCAACATTTCTGTTGCGGAGGACAATGTCATGGTCGCTGGAGGCTTGTGACTGTCCCATTGACTGCCAAGTAAATAACACTATCAATGTCCAGAAAAGTATTAAATGCATCGTCATTAAATAGTATTAAAGTATTAAATATTCTATGCAATAAACTCTGTAATGACTGGACAAATTACAAAAACTATGCATGAAAGTTCCAAAGTTCTGGTATGGGGTTGCATGGAAGAATTTTTTAAAGCATTTATCCTGAGCTTTAGAATATATGCTTTTTGCCCTTCAGGATTAACTGAAAGTGTATAGCAGTCTACTAAACCACTAGGGGTATTGGTTGACTTTAACACTCTGGGGTCTGAGAGGTTTTTTGGCTCCTTGAGAAGTTCTAACATGCCCTGACATTTTCACTTTTTTCAGTTTCTTCTAAACATATTAATGACTGAAGTCTGATGATGCTGTATTTAGCTCACATTTGGCTACACTGATATGTAATCAGCATGTACGTACAAGTTTGTATTTTTGAGAAAATAATGTTGATTCATGGTCAGTGAAATAAAATAAAAATTAAGTGACTACAATAAGGCCATAAAACACATACTTAACATTTGTTTAAAAGACTTTTGAGAACTGGATGTGGTAAGACTAGAATTCTTGCTCCAAAAATTGGTGAAAATAATTCTGCTTAGTTAGGACTTTTCTAAGGACTCCCGACAATGGAGGGGCCGACCCTTTGTCAGCATTTAGAAGGATTCCCAGCAGATCCAATTTTACTAGTTGTGCGTCCCCTCCTATCTATAATGGAAGAGCAAGTGAAGTACGTAACTGAGAAGGAGATATCAGCTGCGTTTGCCAGCAAACATGAAACAACAGACGCTGACATCACAGCTGGCCGATTCAGTATTGTGTTCGGTTCTCCAGAATTGCTTGTGGGTGTTAAAAAGTGGAGAGATATGCTTCAAACAGATGTTAACCGCGAGCGTCTCATCAGGATTTTCTATGCTGACTGACTTGTTGCACACCGTTCTGTTGTTGTGGGGACATTTCCACGCGGCTAAAAGAGATGCTGAATGAAACGAATTGTGATTGGTTGTTTGACATGTCTGTCAAACAGCCGTATGGGCGAGCCATGACCAAAAAAAGCCGCTATGAATTCCAGAGGTGCCAAGAATTCTGGCTACAGGAGACTAAGAGCTAATTGAATCAGTAACCATGACAATGAAGGAAATTAAACAAAGGAAGGCTGGAACAACAGAATACAAACTAAAAGTCACTGAAACCAAAACTAACTCAATATAACTTTGACTCTAATAAATGTTAATATCACTGCTTATATACCTTGACACGGCTGACAGAGTTGACTGATGTCCAGATGTGTGGTCTGGTTTGTGATGGGATTGTTGAGCACACAGCAGTAGGTGTTGTTCTCCTGATATTCCACCTCCAGAGGTAGAGAGAGACTGATGCTGAGATCAGACACACTGATGCTGGACAATAAACTGTTTCCTTTGTACCAGGAGAGAGTCACATGACCCACATTCACCACTGAACACAACAATGAACAATTTGATGAAGGTGATGTTGCGGATGAGCACTGTGAAGAGTCTCTGCTGACGGCAGGAACAGGCAGAGAAGCTGGAAAACAAAAAATAAACATAGGTATGGATAAAATGTTGCTTCAAGCAGCAGTTACAAGACAAGGCTACCTTACACAAAGCTCAAAACAAAGTAATAACAGTTTGGATTTTTATGTCTCCATATGAGATTCAAACCTACAGCCTTGTGATAAGGAGCCAAGGGAGCCACACTTCCAACAACGTATGTACAAACCGACATCAATAGTCAAGATGAGGGAATAAGTGACATACCGCAGTTGCATGTTTTGAATTGATAAATTAACTTTTTGATACCTTTTGCACATTTGCTTCAGGATCAGGACAAGATGTCAATAACACCTAATAAACTTCATTATAAATGCAGGTTCCAAAGAAACTTTTCTTTTAGAAATCTTAGTTTTTAAGGCCCTATATTATTCAGTTCCAGAGACATCAGGATCTCTGAGCAGCTTCATGTCCAAACTGTTGAATCCCACCCATTTTTGTGTTTATCCGGTGATAAGTGTTGACATTGCAAACATGCAGGTAATTGCAGTAACCCAGGGTTTAGGAATGCTCAGTGTGACACGTCAGACTATGCATAATCATGACATAATCATTAAATTAAATACGATTACCCAGGATCCCAATATATATACCAAAACTGTCATATGTATAGTGAGCTGTAATTCTCTACTCACCGTAGACTGTAACAGTGAAGCTGTGTTTAGTCTCTGTTCTGTTGTCACTGACAGTCACTTGATATTCTCCAGAGTCTGTGGTTCTGGTGTTGGTGATGGTCAGAGATCCAGTCTGACTGTCCAGCTTCAGTCTGTCTCTGAGTCTCCCATCAGGAACATGAAGGGTTTTTTCGGTCATTGTCTTGATTCTAGCTATGAGAGACCTGTTAGGTCCAAATGTCCATGCTATTTTCTGACCGGTCTGTATCTTAGTAAGACCAGAGTTTAGAGTGACTGAATCTCCTTCCATCACCGACACTGACTTTACAGCATCTGTATCACCAAACACACCTGCAGAACAAACAAAGTTAAAGTTACGCTGAATGACGCTTTAACTGAAGACATTTTTTAAATAATTACAAATGTTGGACGGGTAGACAAATTAGCAAAAGATTGAAACAGCAGCATGAAAGATAAAGATCCACGCATCTCAAAATAGTGAACATTTAAACATTCGGTTTAGTATAAATCTCCATGTTTCATTTATTGATGGTGGAACTGAAGTTCATAAGAGTACTACACAAATAACACACAACATCCATCCATCTTCTACTGCTTATCTGGTACCAGATTATTATTATTATTTTTTTTATAAAATGCAACAATAGATGATAAAACATGTCAATAACTTACCAACCAGACACCAAAAGCACAGACAGCAAAAAGTCAATGTGTGAAACATTCTCTTCAATACTTCAGTGGTTTGAGAGAGGTTCAATTAATTTTGATAAACTGAGTGCGCCAACAGTAAAGCTGTTGCCAGTGTGAACAATCTGATATCTTCCACCAGACTGAGTCAGACCACTGCCCCTCAGACACACTTCCTTTCTCATTCACTGACAGCAATTTACTACCATATTTGAAAAGCTGGTTGAGGAACACTTATCCAGATACAATTTCAATTTACAATTTCCTTATTTTATCTTATCCTTATGACTCTGATGGCACAAAGCTGATGTACATTTTTATTCATTCACAAAAACAGTACTATCTGTAAAACGTAGAAGGACAACAGAGTCATTTTCTATTCGGTGAGAAATGCAAACTTCTCTTCAAGACTTTGTTGAGTTCTTAAATTAATGACACAGCCCAGTGAAAAAAAAGGGGGAAAAAAAACACACACACACACACAAAACATCACTGTTGCAAGACTGGACTCCAGCCTCCACACTCTTCACACATGCTCACTCTGTCGAGACACAAAGACAGAAGCTCTCAGATCTTTTTAAAAACTGGAAGATGTTGTTTAAAGAAATAACTTTTCTTGTCGTCTGGTTGAGTTTAACTGGTCTGGTTGGTAAGATACAATGTTTTTTGGTCTTAGTATAAATTACTGAACACTATTTAAATCACTCGGATATTCCCATTTGAGGTACAAAGTGTTTATTCTGGATTTACTGAATAAAATGTTAATGTTCTGATGAGCTTCAGTTCAGTTTATTTTCTATGCTGTTGTTTCAGTCTTTTCATCTCTCAAATATTACAAACAACTTTGAACTTCAGTTAAAGCTCTTTAATATGTGTGACTGGGAATCTGATTGTTTTTGTTCTGCAGGTGTGTTTGGTGAAACAGATGCAGTGAAGTCAGTGTCAGTGCTGGAAGGAGATTCAGTCACTCTAAACTCTAGTGTTACTGAAATACAGACAGTTGATAGGATAGTGTGGCAGTATGGGAATGATAAAGCCGTCATAGTTAAAACCAACAGAGAGAAAAAAATCACTGTTTCTGATTCAAGTTTAAAAAACAGACTGAAGCTGGACAATCAGACTGGATCTCTGACCATCACCAACACCAGAACCACAGACTCTGGAGAATATGAAGTGACTGTCAGTAACAGCAGCGCAGAGACTAAACACAGCTTCACTGTTACAGTCTATGGTGAGTAGACAATTACAGCTCACTCATAATTTTTCTTTTTAGGTATGTAAAAGTACCATCTTTGCACAGAACGTTGCTGTCTTTGAGTGTGTTGTACCATACAGCTGTACTCAGCATAATAAAAAAACTAAGTGTTTCATTCAGACAGTCAGCATCACAAACCTTTATACTGCTGATGTTTTATAGTATTTGTTAAAGATGAGACTCATTTTTACTCTTCTATTTCAGCTCATCTGCCTGTTCCTGTCATCAGCAGTAACTCCTCAAATGGTTCATCACTATCAATGTACAAATGTTCATTGGTGTGTTCAGTGGTGAATATGGGTCATGTGACTCTCTCCTGGTACAAAGGTAACAGTGTATTGTCCAGCATCAGTGTGTCTGATCTCAGCATCAGTCTCTCTCTACCTCTGGAGGTGGAGTGTCTGGATGATTCCTACAGCTGTGTTGTGGCGTATTCATACACCAACCAGACCACACATCTCAACAACACTCAGCTCTGTCCGACATGTCCGGTGAAAGGTAAATGTGTGCCATCATTTCACTGTAAATGCTTCATCTGAAGCTGTATGTATTCCAAGAATATAATACTGCAAGTCAGGGCTCACACCAAACAGAATCAACATTTCTTTTCTTGTGTACCTTATTAAACCTTACAGTTTAATATGATTATTTTGTTTTATAGAAATGTATTAACAGAAATGAAAACATTTTTAACTTAAAACTTGCATAACACATGATCATTAACTCCCTGGGGTCGACGTTCGCGCCACAGCAACCAGCTCACTTGTTTCTGATTAGTGTGAAAGACACTAAAAATACTCTGTCCATGTTGATCACACTGATAAGTGTTATACATCACCCAAAACTGTTAAGTGTCTACTTTTATTTGTCTACATTCTCAATAGCAACATAATTTTGTGCGTTTGTAAAAGAGAAAAACAAACTAGGCAAGGTTTCTGTTTTTGTCTGATACAAAATGAAACAAAAGTCAGCAAATACTTTACAGACGTGATAATTTTTTCTACAGAAAGCTAGAAGTGTCTACTTTTTAATTATTTAAAATCATATTGATAAATATTCTGAATGAAATCGCAAATGCACAGTTTTCCCGTTTGAGCTCATTTTCTGTGTTTTCTGTAAGCTACCAACAAGTTATGGTGAAAGAAAATGTCCTTAAAAGTGATTTTGTGCTTCTCTGCAATGGGACCACGAGTCACCACTCATTTGCATAGACCATGGATGTTCTGTAGGAAAGCAATGTCTTGAACTTGGTGCAAGTCACAGCTGGAAGCCAGTGCAGAGAGATGAGAAGAGGTGTGACATCAGGGGTGGTTGTGGGTATTATTAAATAAAAAAAGACTTTTTTTTGCATGTTTTGCATGCAGTTGTGTTGCATGTTTTTTTAGGAAGGTTCTGATCTTCCTGATGTGCAGCACAAAGATGTCTGTCAGGCAGTCTGAGATCTGTGCAGGCACCATTGGATTCTCTGGTTGAAATGAGTTGCAGAGCTGCAGGTCATTAGCATAACAGTGGAAGGTAACTGAATGATGTGTCCCAGTGATGTAGAGTATAGAGAGAAGAGACGGGGTCCAAGAGCTGATCCATGAGGAGCCCCAGTGATAAGTTGGAGAAATCTGAATACCTCTCCTCCCCAAGTCACCCTGTAGGACCTACCTGTAAGTAGGGCTGGGCGATATATATTGATCAATGAGGTAAGATTCAAACCAGTGGATTGCAATTTCTGATGAAAGCATGGACAAAGGATTTGATGATTTTCAGTGTCAAACACAGCAGATAGCAGATGTAGCAAAATAAGAACTGAAATGTTCAAGTGATTTTGCTATGAAAGGGTGAAGTATCTAGTGTAGATTTTTAAGTGGGGTTACTTGAATAGAGTGGGAAAATGCCTGTGAGAAGAGATGTGTTGATGAGGTGTGCAAGTGAAGGCGGAAGTGCAGAAGAAATAGCTTGTAGGAGATGTGGGGTATTGGGACTGGGGAGGATAAAACTTCACTTTCCACATTCCGTTCCGTCTCGTGCACAGCTTTCAAAGAATACCCAATCACAGATGAGTGTGGACGGACGAGATCAACACATGTGCAGTACCACATACTTAACTTGCGCTGACTTGCATTCTCCACCCCCAAATGAAAATTTTGTCATGAATTATTTATCCCCATGTCGTTCCAAACCCATAAAAGCTTTGTTTGGAAGATATTGCAGAGTTTAGCTCCAACACACAAACCATGTATTTTTCAATTGAGCCTGAAGGATGTTTAGTTGGATCAGGGTTTAATTAGGGTTGGAGTTAAACTCTGCAGGGCTGCGGCCCTCTAGGAATTGAGTTTGACACCCCTGGTGTACATTGATGGCAGACTGAGTATTCAGATGAAACAAAACCTCATTGGTAAGAGACTGGTTTGCTTTATTCAGCCCATACAGATTAGTCCTGTCTTCAGCAAGATAATTAATAGAGGTATGTTTGTTCCCATCAATCACTGCACAGGTTTACAAGGTTACATATGATGATGAAGGTATCTTAGTGCTAGCCCTGAACAAATTTTCTCTTTGTCTGAAGCCATTAAAAAAAATATGGTCTACATCTCTACGAATGCATGTTATCATGTGGTAGTGTGGAAGCTAATATAGTTATTGTTATAGTTATCATAACAGTTCCCGTCCTTGGTGTGAGCTGATGTTTATTGATAATCATTAGGAGGATATAAACAGACAGATTCACTTACATTACTGGCTCTCTTCAGCATTATAAGCTCCAGGTTCTCAGTTTTCTTCTCATTTTTCAGGCTCAGTGACTCTGATAGTGCTGATCTCTGCTGCTGCTGGATCTCTGTTGATCGTAGCTGCAGTCAGGATCTACTGCATCTGCAAAAAATACAGAAAAACAGAGCAAGAAGGCAAGTATTATCTACTGAAGTCTGATGCTGTGACAGTAAGTATTTAATATGGATATACTTTAGTAATAAACACGAAATACTGCTTTATATAAAGTAAAACATTTGCTGTTTTACTGCATCTGTTATTATAGTTCAAACAGTCCAGACTAGTACAGGAGAGATCACTTACACTGATCCAACGTTCTACAAGAGAAACACACAAAGAGAGGTGAGACCTTTTAGTTTGTCTCATACAGCTATCATGTGAACCACAGGAAATGTTAAATAAAAGAAACTTTCAAACTTCTGATTTTCTATATATCACATAATTTGATTGTATAGTGAATTACAAAACAGATACATATTCTTTGGTAGCTGCAACACTGCTATCAGTTAATCTTGTTCCTATATTAGGTTTGTTGGTTTTTATTAAGCAAGTGTGTGAATTACTTACCCACAGCACATTTATATTTATATAAGTGCACAAACAGTTTTTATGTAGCGATCCTTCCTGGTAAATTATGTTTGGCTGTGTGTAAATCAGTAACATTTGGATGTAAATGGTCCTCCTGACATAAATGTACAGCACTGCCGCTATGACCTGAGGATCACATCTGTCTAAGATAACCAAATCAATAACGTGCTAGTTTAACTACTTCCTGTCTAGCCTAGTGAGATTCGGGCTGCACACAGTAAATTCTATCCTTCATATCTAGCCTGTTTATTCATTTCGTTAACATAATCTGACATTGCTTTCTATGCACATAGTTGGTTCTATGACGACTTTTTTTTTTCTTTGTATCTCTGTGTTTTCTTTCAGAGCCCTAAACCGGAGGATTACGCAGTGTACGCTAGTGTTTACAACAAACGTTAATTCACCTGAATCCAAATAATGATGTTCTGATCACAGGCAGTAAGTTAAAGCAGATTATTGCGAAAAAAAAACAAGACACAGACACAGTTTTAGCAGACTTGTGTGTTCATGGTTCGTATAATTTAGACTTTTAACTTTTAATATGTTATCTTGTCTTTAAGCTACTAGTCAACCCAAAAACGCTCTACGTGTAACAGACATTCATTGTGCGTGCAATTATGTTGTACAGGAAGCCGCAGATGACTTTAAACAGACAATTCATTTGTTCCAGCAGCTTATTCTCTCAGTTCTCTCAATGCATTCCTATCAAAAGTAGTTTTGAGCGTCAAATCCAAACATTTAATTCTGATATCAGCGGTAAACCGGTTATATTGGTGTTTTCTGGCAGTATTAGAAACACAGAAGGCCTCATTACTACCCGGAAACAAATGTTTTGGTAGACAGCATGTGCATGAAAATGTGTCTATACTGTATGTTAATGTATGTTAAAGTGTGCATGTCTCGAGGTGTGAAGAGTGTGTTTCTGTGAATAGCATGCACATTCCTTTCTCTTTGTGCAAAACTGTTTTACTGCAAAATAAAGTACATAATATATGTATGCTGATGTTTGACTAAAAAGTTTACTGGATTAATATGATATATAAAACATCATATACTATTATACTAAGGTCAGTGTTCAGCGGCATATGTCTCTGTCTATCGGCGATCACCATCAGTTGTTAATCTGTATACTAATGCAGAGATCTTGCAGATAGGAAGTGTTACTTTCAGCAGCTTTCCAGCTCTAGAAGTGGTTTCTGAGAAGTTTCCACTATTCTTAAAATCACACATATCTGTGTTTGTGAAGAACGGGTCGTGTTCGTCTGTCAACATCAAGGTCAAATGTGGTCAATCATTTTAAGAATAAATGCATCGTGATGAAAATGGAAAGCATTACCTAAAGCAATTTGTATTATATATATATATATATATATATAGTATATGAGAACATCATGACCAATTTTTTCAAAAAAAGAAATTTCAATAACTATTTAAATTCTAGATTCATTACATGTAAAGTAAAATATTTCAAAATTGATTTTATTTATTTTTGATTATTAGAGCTTATAGCTCATTAATTCCAGTATGTCAAAATATTAGAATATTAAAAAAAAAAAAAAAAAAATAGAAATTTTGTAAAACAGAAAAGTATGTTTATTTCTGCACTTAGTACTTGGTCGGAGCTCCTTCAGCACAAACTCCAGCATCAGTGAGGAGTGAATGGAAGCGATGAGTCTGTGTTTCTGCTGAGGAACTACTGAACTTTAGCTCATCTGTGTTGTTGGATCAACTGTTTCTCATCTTTCTCTTTAAAATATACCATAGATGCTATATGTGGTTCAGGTCAGCCATGTTGGCCGGTCAACCAAACACAGTAGTATCATGGTCAGCAGAGCACTTGGAAGTGGTTTTGTCACTGTGGACAGGTGCTGGAAATAGAAATCAGCATCTCCATGAAGTCTTTTTTAAGCAGATGGAAGCAGAAAGTGCCTCAAAATCCCCTGAGAGACGTCTTGATAAAACACAATGGACCAACACCAGCAGACGTCACAGCACCCGAAATCACCCGACTTCAAGCAGCTTGGGATCTGTGCCTCTCCAGTCTTTCTGCAGACTTCTAACCTTGATTTCCAAAGGAAAATTGACTCTTTGGACCACTGAGTAAAAGTCCAGAAATATCATTCATAAACCTCTGTAAATTTCATTTTAAAATTCCACGTACGCACAAAAGCTAGATTTTGCATGTGTGTGATTTTTTTTTAATTTATAAAATGGTTTAAAATGGTTGATCTCATTCTTTTACACTGGCCACAGACTATTTTAATAGTGATATATGAACTCAAAATTAATATTCTAATACTTTGAGATACTGAATTCTTGTAACAATGTAACAATCTAAAATACATTAAAGTTTTAGTTTATATACATATATGGCCACCTAACTTTTATATTAGAAAGACTCACTAATGCTGTCATTAAGTGAAAACATTTATTTTGAAACAATGAATCAGTGTTATCCATGTAATGGCTTCATTAGTAAGTTTAAAGATTGGTTTTCACCACATGGTTCTTCTAAAGATGAATCAGAGACAATCTTACACTTATTTTTGAGCTGTGTACTTTAATTCACAAAATAATTTTGGACCAACTGGTGTATCTTTAAATTGTTTTACAGTTTGTTACAATAACTGATGGTCTTTATTGAAGGTGATACTGATTTACTGGAGATGGATAATATGATCAAACGTTTTTGGTAATTATTAGATACACAAATGTGGTTTTATTTGTTTTGGGAGACAGCGTGTGTATGAAAACGTGTCTATACTAGACTGTAATGTATGTTAAAGTGTGCATGTCTTGAGGTGTGAAGAGAAAAAAAGAGCAGCATACCAATGAATTTATAAAACTTAACTGAAAGCTTTAAAGCTGATTAACACAGAACTTTTATGGTTTCTACAGCACGTGGTTGTTTTGGTTGTTAGGTGGCTGTTAACTATTCAAAACAACAAAACTATGACATGGTTCGACTCTCTTCTGTAAGTCTGTGGGATGTTTTTAACTACATCTGATGGGTTTGTAAAGGAACAGCGTGCAGACTATGCTGTGCAATGTTTACT
>JAUYWG010000060.1:120151-130878 GCA_034779775.1 Enteromius afrohamiltoni | reverse complement strand
AGATGTCAGTTTTACATACACTCTAAATCATAAACATCTTAAAGACATCTGATAGACATCTATAAGGAGACATCCAATGGACATATTGCAGATGGTCAAACAACCTGAATAATACGTCTTGGAGATGTAAATGTAGATGTCAAATACACGTCTCTTAGATGTATGTGAGCTATCAGGGGCTGTTTACATCCAGACTTGAAGATTTAGGAGTGACGGGTGTTTAGCATGATAAAGGATGTAGAACTGTATAGTGTTCATGGCTAAATAATTATGCTATTGAGAGTTTTAACTCTCAAAACGTGAATTACACCTGTTGAGGGAGAGATGACATGAAGACTGATCACTGCAACTTCAAAATCAGAGCACAGTTAATTAAGAATCTATACAAACCTGTCTTTTCTCTTTCCAACGGTTCATGTTAGTATTAATAAATAAATAAAACTTTATATATTACATTAAATAAATCTGCTGTATTTGTTACTTTTTGCCAAGTTTTTTTATAATGTTCAATATAAACTTCCTAGTTCTGTGTGAAATTAATTATAGTTTTGACTGTCATGGATTGTGCATGATCACTATATTGGACACTTTTTGGCATTTAAATTTGAGGGCAACTTTCTTTTAATTGCCTTTTTGACCTAGTCTGCTGCTTGCATATTTTTCATAATCTATTTTCTCAGATTTATCTAGCATTATGTTTATTTTGTCATCATAATTTTGTTTTATGGAGATAAAAATGTCTCATATGAACATTGATTTACATTCAATCACATTATTTGGTTGATCATATTAAAATAATCCATCCAATCTGGCAACACAGCTCACATGCAAAACACACACACACCAGGTAGCCTGACAAAGCACAATAGAAACCTTGAATAAAAATCTCACTGCTGTGAGGATGGCCAGCTCATTGTAATGAGATCTAGTCCTGCCCTGGAGGTCCAATGCACTGCACAGTTTAGCTCCAACCCTCATTAAACACACCTGAGCATGCTACAGTGCACTGGACCTCAGGGTAAGATTTGAGAAACCCTAAGACTGAATTTAAAACTACTAGTCAAGCCTGAAAGCTGAGATGGCTTGATACCAGGAACATGTAAAGAAGAAACAAGGTCTTGTAACAATTTGTATTAATAAAAAAAAATATATATATATATTTATTAATTAATTTATTTTTTAAGATTGAGAAAAATGACCGAAGATGAGTTAAAAACAAGTTAAAAGTTCAGATAGCTTATATTCAGATTAAAATTCAATCATTTTTTGCACTTCTTTTATTATTTTGCTAACACAATACAGAGAAAATATGGTAACACTTTATTTTAAATTGTCCTTGTTACACATGTTACATGTAGCTATTTACTACTGTAATAACAATTATGCATAATTGCAAGTTACCCTGCCAAGCCCTAATCCTAACCATAAATACACCCATATTAAGCAACGGTAACGGTATTTAGCCATAGTTATCAGAATAAAATTGTGTACAATCTATGTTTCTTGTAACTACTTACAATACTCATAAACCTACCATAAGAACTATCAATAATAATAATTATTGTTTTTACAATTATTTATTATTTATTTGGATTTGAAGTACAATATTGCTTTCACCTACCTTAGTTTATGAGTTGCATTTGGCAGTTTGCACACGTCTATGATTATTATAACAATAATTATAAAACCACAGACAGACACTTGTCTAAATTGGCGTACATAGGTTGCCTATTTACATTAAAATAACTTGGAGACTTACCAGGAGGTGGAGCTCTCAGCATGACTGCTTGAGGGAAGAACAGCATGGTTTATTTGGATGGAAAAAGACTGGTTTTGCTATTTAAAGTAATTCAAATTACAAAGGCAACACTTATCAAATGCAATATTACCAAATGACTTTCTACAAAAAGAAAATGCGTATTTTACCTGGATTTTCTTGGCAGAATGAAATCGTATTTGATAACAGCAGCATATAATTGCATTTAACCAGATAAATGTTAATAACACCATTTCTGTAATTTAAAACTATATATAACAACATTATATCAATATCTTATATTACTAGAGAGCACATTTTTCAAACAATGTACATGAAGCAAGCAAAACCAGGTCTTACCAGTAGGTAGAGCTCTTAACATGTTCCTCATCCTGACAACTGATGGAGAATAAAACAGCATGATTCTGATGCAAATGGATTGTTTTTGCTTTTTGCAATGCTTGGCATAACAGCAAAGAGGTAGTATTTACTCAGAGCTTAGATGTGACTCTGAATCACAAAAGCAATAAGTAGCATGTAGGAAGCCAACAATACACTGTATGGGTCAAAATGACCATTTAAGCCAAAAACATTAGGATATTAATATATTAATATATGCAAATATGTTCTATTAAGACATTTTCAAAATTTCCTACCGTACACTTGATTTTTGATTTTCAAATATTTGTGTCTTGGGCACATTGTGCTATCCCAACAAACTATGGAAAGTTTATTTATTCAGCTTAATTTCATAAAATGTACACTTATGACTGGTTTTGTGCCACAGAGTCACCAATATATTTGGCTATGCAAAGCATGTAAACTAAACAACTTTAAGAGAATGCTTACTGCTTTTGTGTGACATGACTTTACAACCGAGCATGCGGCTAGTATGGGAATGTTGCTGACATGGCCACATTAAACATTTAGATGCAACATGAGCATGGTGAAACAGTAATAGAGACCTCGAGAGTGAGTGTGTGTTCACTGCCCATCCAGGAGCTCAGATAAAGCAGACAGTGTGTACGTGTGTCCAATCTGAAACAGGTTTTCCAACAATAGGAACTCTCCACCCCATCCTGGTCAGACTTTAAAAGCCCAGCCTCTCTACAGACAGACACCCGTTTCACTCAGGTCTGCCCACCTGTTCTCATCTGAAACATCAGCTCTCCCCACGGTTTCTCCTGTCTAACTATGAGTCTGCGAAGCAAGCGCATAAGTTCCAGCAGCTCCGTGAGGAGCAGTGGGAAGATGGGAGGCTACGGCTACAGCAGTTTGAGCGGGATCTCCTTGGGAGCATCTGCCCCGAGCTTTAGCACCAGCTCTGCCTATCTGGGGCCTCCCATCACCAGCGTCTCCGTCAACAAGAGCCTGCTTGCGCCTCTAAACTTGGAGATCGACCCCAACATCCAAATGGTGCGCACTCAGGAGAAGGATCAGATCAAGTCCCTCAACAATCGCTTCGCCACCTTCATCGATAAGGTAAAGTTGGGTTTCTTTCTCACAGAGAACATCCTGTAAACTTCAGCCAAAACGTAAAGGTCTTTGAATGTTAGTGTTGATGGCGACGATAAAGTCTTAATAAGATCAACATCCCCAAACCTCTGAGGGAAAGGCGATTTTGGTAGAGTCCCACGAAACCGATAGTTTTGTAGCGTGACCCATTTCTCTGAAGCCTGTAACCTGATAAAAAGCAGGTCAGATCTGAGTGAGCCACTGAAGACAGCACTATCCCAGTGAGTATGAAGGAAGCTTTTGTGTGCCGGAGGACAATGCAACCGAATCCCAGGGGCCCGCTGGACTGAAATTGACACTTCGATCTCACTGAAGTACAACCAAGTCACTGTTGTGGGTCGGGGCAGGGCTGGGTCCACCAGCACGGGGCTCGGGTCGGCTTTTAAAGTGCTTAAAATTAAGGATTTACGAAGAACCCAACTAGGTCAGCTACTACTCTCCGGAGTGTTAGCGTTCAGCTAATGGAGAGTCATGTTGCTCCGTTAATGAGTCCATCCTGGCAGGGTGGGCATCAATTAAAGTGGCCAGGTATTCAGGATGTGCAGTGAACTGAAAAAGTCTCAAAGAAGTGCTCTTAAAATGTTGAAATTCCACACAACCCTGTACCCTTTCTTCTTTGTTCTTGAAGAAAGATGACAGGGATTGCATTAGTCAAACACTTTAGTTAAGCTACCTTATGGTAGATTTACAATTAAGGTGGACAACCTTTACATCAATATTTCAGTATACTTCAGAAAGTATGATTACTTTCAGCACAATTCTTTAAATCCTGAGGATTTAACATTTGCCTCACTTAGCTAGGTTCGTATAACGTTTCTTATAACATTGAAGTACCAACTATTTAAATTGAAAAGATTAATATTGACACTAAATTTTTAAATAAATTAACTCAATAATTATATAAATAAATAATTTATGTATTCTTCAATTAAATATTAAATATATTTTTTAGAAAACATTTATATATTAGCTCTTAAAAACACCTTTTAAGCCAAATACATTTTTGACAATCGATGACAAAGGCCCAAATTTCTCTTTAGTTCTACAGTAGTCAGCATCTGAAGTGGATCCAAAAAACATTAAAGCCTGTTCTGCCTCTGAATAAAAAACAAAAAAGGTTATTGCCAGACCTTGGTTCTCAGAGCTGCATGATACACTCGTAATTCTGACTTATTGTCTCAAGATTGTGTGACATAAAGTCGCAGTTGTGAGTGATAAAGTCAGAATTGCGAGTTACAAAGTCAGAATAGCAAAACATAAAGTCAGAACTTTGAGATATTAAGTCAGAATTGCAAGATATAAAGTCGCAAATGCTAGTTTATATCCCACAATTCTTTTTTTCTTGTAATTGCAGCTTTATATCTTGCAATTCATTGAATTATTGAAAAATGATAGATTAAAAAAGCAATATTTATTAATTGTTACTTTACAGGTGCGCTTCCTGGAGCAGCAAAATAAAATGCTGGAGACCAAGTTTGAGCTGCTGCAAGGCCAGACCCCGGGCCGGTCCAACGTTGAGCCCATGTTTGAGGCTTACATGGCCAACTTGCGCAGACAGATGGATGTGGTCAACAATGACAGGACCAAGCTGGACGGGGAGCTGAGGAACATGCAGGGACTGGTGGAGGACTTCAAACACAAGTAAAGTATATAGATATATACTAATTATACTAACACCACTGTTTACTGAGCTCAGAGGCTCTCCTGTATTATGAGATACCAATTATGGAGCCACACCAGCTAATGATTTTATTCTAACCTTGAACTGACAAAGCTCATTACACATGTTTGGGTATCAGCAAAACACAAATACCCACTTTGTTTTTTCGATTCAGATACGAAGATGAGATCAACAAAAGGAACAACCTGGAGAACGACTTTGTGATTCTGAAAAAGGTGGGATACCTAGATGACTACGTCAGAGGTCAAAAATAGTATTTTTACACATTATGAAACACAAACCAGTAGGCATGACCTCACTGTAATGCAGGGTTAGGGCAGGTTACCGGATGAAAAGCTGGACTTTTTTCAGGACCAGGGAAAGTTAAACTTTCACAACACATCGAATAAAAGCAGCTCAGGAGAGAGAACAATGAAATGTTTGGGAGGGGTAAAGAGCTCCGAGCCTGAAGGGAGTTAAGCCTGAAGGGATCAGATCACCGCTGACAAAAGCCTGGGTGGGGACGTGGCATTATTTATACACTAGAGGAGATCTGTTTTCAATGGCCTACCAACTGAGAGCACAAGGAAGTCAAAGTTGCATAGTAAAGATCTACAAGATGTAGGTTTTGATGTATCAATATGAGTCTTTTCTGGTGATTGTGGGGGGAGGTTTGTTGTTCAATGCCCAAAGAAGAGATACAAGTTATGCAAGGTTGCAACTGAGGAAAGGATAAATGGATTAATGTGTATCCCATAGGACGTAGACTCTGCGTATCTGGTGAAAGCTGATTTGGAGGACAAAGTGGGTGCTCTGACTGATGAGATCAACTTTCTGAGGACCATCTACGATGAGGTAATGCTTATGCACAAACCAGTCATGAACCAGCTATTGGTTGGATTCAAATAAAAATCTTGCAAAAAACATACAGTGTTTACAGTAGTTTCCACACAGCTAAACTAAATATAAACAAGGGCTGGGCAATATATTGCATGTTGTATTAATGTGCATCTCATCAGTAAAGCCGGTTCTTCGATTGGCAGTAAATCGCCATCATCTGTTTTCAAATGGAGCAGCAGTTAATACACAGAGCTGACAAACTACGGAATATCGAATCACCTGCGAAACTGAATGCGATATTGCGTAGCTTGGCAGTGATCTACTGCTCTGTGCATTAACTCCTGCTCCATTTGAAAACAGGTGGGTGATGAGATGCGCATAAATGTATTGTGCGATATTTCCCAGCCCTAACGTAAACTTGCTTTATCTCTTTGGAAAGGAATTGCGCGAGCTACAGGCCAGCATTAAAGACACGTCCGTCGTTGTGCAAATGGACAACTCCCGAAACCTCAACATGGATCATATCGTGGCCGAAGTCAAGGCTCAGTACGAGGAGATCGCAGCCAGGAGCCGTGAAGAGGCTGAATCCTGGTACAAGTCCAAGGTAGATATGAAATACAAGCCTTATTGTTTAATAAATGTATTGCCAGGTCAATGCTTATTTCAAAGGAAATTCAGGACATAAAATGATGGGCAGGACCAGCTTATAAAGTCGTTTCAGAAGAAAAAAAAGTTAAAATTATCCTTCGAAAGGAGAAATTGTTCTTAATAAAACCCAGCAGTTAACTTGAGGCATTTTTCTTCAGAACTTCATTAACATCTTTCATTTTGATCATTTGTGTCTCATCTCATTCTGGTCAGTTCGATCAAATGTCCTCCCAAGCCAGTCAGTACAACGACGAACTGCGCAACACTAAAGGAGAGATCGCAGACATCAACCGCATGATCAGCCGTCTGCAGAGCGAGATTGAAGTCATTAAGTCACAGGTAAGAAATGTGCTACATTATCCTTTGCTTTACCTTGAACCCACGGCGGTCGCTAACTCTCGACGCTACGATTGATTTAGCGTGCTAACCTGGAGAACCAGATAGCGGAGGCAGAGGATCGTGGCGAGATGACTGTGAAGGAGGCCAAAGGTCGTATTAAGGACTTGGAGGAGGCGCTTCAGAGAGCCAAGCAGGACATGGCCCGCCAGCTCCGCGAGTACCAGGAGCTCATGAATGTCAAGTTGGCGCTGGACATCGAGATCGCTACCTACAGGAAGCTCCTGGAAGGCGAGGAGGACAGGTAATGCCACAAAACCTACATTAGCACAGTGTATAAGAGGGGTGGAACCTAAATGTTAGCATTGATAAATATTGACCGTCCATTTTTTCTTACGTCTTACAGAATTGGACAGCAGCCCATTGTGAACATTCAAGCTGTTCCTAACTTCAGTAAGTGTAAATGGACTGTTATTCATTACAACAATGGCCATATTATACAAGCACTTCTACATGACACTGCCCATGGCATTGTACAGTACGGTCTTTCCCTCTAGAGAGAGTTCTGGTTTTGTTTGTGATTTAAAAAAAGCAATATTATCAATGGGATATATGGAGATGCTCTTGAATATTTTGACACGTCTTGGTCAAAAGGCTTCTCAAAAGTATTTGCCGCTGGTCCATTCCTTTATGAAACAGCCACTTCCAAACAATTGTCCATGTCGAAATCCAAGCCTGGCTCACAGTTTGTCTGAAAGAGGACATTCAACATCACGTTACAAAAGAAAAATGGGTCACAAATCCCATTTCATGTTGAGTTTATTACCAGACATATAATGTGATCGTCATACACAATCTGAAAACCTATTGTTTTTATTGTTTAATCGAATGGCTGCGTTTCTTTACAGGTTCCAAAGGGATGAATGGGTTTCAACAGAACAGCTCTCCATCACCTAAAATCCTGATCAAGACTACTGAAACCAGAAACAACACCAGATTCAGCACTCACTGAACTGTTAATAATCATAAAAAAAAGCTATACTATACCTATAACAGTTAATATTAAATATAGATGTAGTTTTCGTCTTTGAATCAACGAGAAGAATCCGAAATTAATTTTCTTAAAAGAACAAAGACATTGTGTTTCATTGAAATGATTCAATATAAATATACTCACAAATTAAATTAATGTATGGAATGATTTATTCTACAGAATTATTATTGTTTTATTTCTGAAATGGGAAAAACACGGCGCATGATTGCAATGCAATTAATGCTTTAAAAAATTTTTTTTTTTTTATAATTTACTTGTAATTAGTGCTGTCAAACGATTAATCACATCCAAAATAAACTTTTATGCTTAAATAAAACGTGTGTGTACTGTGTATTTAATATGTATATATAAATACACATGTATATATTTCAGAACAAATTTGGTATGGGTGTATATTAACAATATGTATAATGTAAATTATATAAATATATACATGTAAATTATTTCAAAATATATACTGCATGTGTGTGTATTATATACATAATAAATATACACAGAAAAACATGTATTTTTGGTGCAATTAGTCATGATTA
This sequence comes from Enteromius afrohamiltoni, assembly GCA_034779775.1. Classification (NCBI taxonomy): domain Eukaryota; kingdom Metazoa; phylum Chordata; class Actinopteri; order Cypriniformes; family Cyprinidae; genus Enteromius; species Enteromius afrohamiltoni. Next base: position 122,536 of record JAUYWG010000060.1, on the reverse strand, counting down.
ATGGTTTGACAACACTGTTTTGGACACCATGTGTAAGCAACATCAGTATATCTTGTATACCTGCAACCTGATACACCATCTCAACAAATAGATCGGATTTCACAGCTGAAAAAATGAAAGCGCACACAGTCTTGAAAAAGAACACAAACCAGAAGAAATAAAATCCTACCTTGTATAACAAGAGAGAAATTAGAAGGCCAAAGTGGACATGTTTTCATCAGTACAATTTGAGTATTTCTTCCTGTAAAACCTGTTAAAACGTAACCAAATAATTTAGTACCTGGCTTCAGGCAAAGACATAGGACAGTCCATGTGGACTCTGTGACAGTAAAACATGATATGATATGATATTCTTTATATTGTCTTCGATGCTCCCATGTTCTCAATAGCTCGAAGCTTCAGAAACTCACAAACAGCCTTGGGAATAATTTCTGTATTTCAACAGAAACGGTTTCAGTTCCTACTGTGATCCCAATTATGAGTAATTTTGAGGAAGACAGGAACTGTTTATGTCTGAAGGGGTTTAACATTACCTTGAATCAGGCTTTAAAATCACATCCTGTAGAGCTTGGAGCCACGAATACACTTACTTTTATTACCTCAAATGCTCCAAATGACTTTACATTTACAAACTCTATTCAGCTTAACTATGATAATAAAGGGAATTATATTTTATCTTACCAAAGAGCTTCACAATTTCGTAGAGGCAGCTCTCCTTGTCTAAAATGTCTTTGTTCATGTATTTATGGCATTTCCCTTGATTTGTTAAAATTGGCGTGGCTTAATGAAACGTTATATAAAAATAAGAAGAAAGCGAGACCGTTTGTTAGACCGTTAAGTTATTTGTCTGTTAATGTTTGAATTTGACCGAGAGCGCGGGAAAGAATTTTGTGACGTTGATTCTGGAAAAGCGCGCCGATTTTAGTGTACATAGGAAATTATAGCGTCTTATTTTTTTTAAGGAAAGATGCTGTAAATTAAGTGACGATGAAGACATAATGTTACAAAAGATTTCTAAACGCTGTTCTTCGCAATTTAGAATATTAGAATGACTTCATAGGGATCATGTGACTGGAGTGAAGCGGCAAAACTATAAAATAAAACGTATTTAAAATCATTAAAAATGTTACTTTTACAAATATTTGTAAAAGGTTTTAACAGTAAATTATAAATTATTAAACTATAAAACATTATAGTGGAGTATAGCATTTATTGCATAAAATAAAAAAATGAGAGCTAGTGCTAAAAGAAAAAAATATATATATCCATCTGTCTGCAACAGCTAATTTATAAACATTTTTCTTCTTAATAACAATAACGATAAGCATTAATATTGTTACAAAATATTTTTATTTCACATAAATACTGTTCTTACTATATAGTTAAAATATTGTGTATATATAAAGCAATTTAAATTCGATTTATATGCAACGCTTTAAGAAAACAGTAAATAAACTAGACATTAGAAACATTATAGTGGAGTATAGCATTTATTAAATAAAAAAAGAGCATGTGCTAAAAGGACAAAAAAAATACTATTTCCATCTGTCTGCAATAGTTTAGAAATATTAAATTAATACAAAGGACAAACATATTTTTCCTCTTATTAACATTAACGATGAACTAAAAATGTCTTGTATCTGTCAGATACTGTTCCTAAAAAACATGTAAAATAAAAATGGTAAAGCACACATCTCTAATGCCCTCTTGTGGTTGTTAAATAGAATCACAGTCTACAAGACTAGAGTGTCAATCTCTGATCAGGCAGCTGTAGATTGATCTTGCCTGATCTAAATCATCGTCTTTTGAAGAGCAGAAGACTTCTGTCCCATGCTGTGTTACCGAAACTCTGCACCAGCTCCATGCTGCACTGCTTTTCCAAGTGCTCTCTAGCATGTGCCGCCATGTCCCCTCGAATCTCAAGGGTCTTGAAGTGGTCAAAGTCACTTCTCCCAAGTTTGCGTAACCGGCGCGCAGCAGAGCGGTAACACTTCCACGGCTGTGCCTCCAGCAGCAGAAACTCACAGAGAGACGCCAGTCTGGAGAGGAGAGACCGAAATGCAGTGTCTCCGTGATTCAGGTGTACCCACATAGTCACCGCAAAACAGGTGCACAGCTGGAAACGAGGGCTGCTAAACCTGCCCAGATAGGACTCTAGCACTGTACGGCACTCTGCTTCATCCGTGATATCCAGGGGGACAAACTGGATATTTTGAGGAAAGGGGTTGGAGTTCTGCGCCCGAAGAATTAAATCCTGGTCCAGGTCCAATCCAAGAAGATGCACTTCTCTTTTAGAAAAGTCCCATCCAGGGGCCTCCTTATGCAATAAATGCTTATACAGAGCAACAGACAAGTCCTGACAAACAAGGGGAATAATAAACAGTT
>JAUYWG010000060.1:86953-110070 GCA_034779775.1 Enteromius afrohamiltoni | reverse complement strand
ATATAACTTTTTTATTATGATTCCTTTAAAGGTAAATTATTTGAAATATTTTTTTTTTTTATTATGATCGTTTTAAACGTAAATTATTTTATAATATAATATATACAAAATAATTCAAGTTTAAAACGATCATAATAATATATATATATGTTTTTTATTATGATTTTTATTATTAAACATAAATTATTTTTTATAAATATATATATATATAAAATTATTTACGTTTAATAAATTATTTAAAATTATTACGTTTAATAATATACGTATATATATATATATATTTACACACACATTTAATATTTTATTATTATCGTTTTAAACTAATTATTTTATATATATAATTTGTTTATTATGAATGCTTTAAACTAATTATTTTATATATATATTTTATATATATAAAATATTTATATATATATTATTTTATATATATATATATATATATATATATAATGTGTGTGTATAAAATATATAATAAATGTGTGTGTGTGTCTTTACACTAATCTTTAAAGTCTGGGTCTGAAAAAGAAGTAAATAAAATGGAAGTGTTCATTAAATAAATAAAACAAAATCATGGCTTGGAGCACAAATTGAATAAAGGTATATAAATTCCACTTTCCATAAAAAAGCAATAAATAAATAAAAAAAAATAAAATAAAATAAAATAAATGAATCAAACCCTGGAACATAAACCATCTTAACTTGATGCATAAAAGGCACAGCAATGCCTAAAGTTCAAGAAAGAGCTAGAGAATAACCAGTGAAAGGAGAACTGAGAGCACAGATTGACAGCTTTCTTCCAAAGGTTATCAGTTCAGATCTCCACCCACAGCACCAGCTTCAGAGCTGATAAAGACACTTTACAGCAATGCTCTTTGAAGTCACTGGTGATTGTGAAGGCAAAGTTACAACTCTATTCATCAGTCTGCTAATGTTAAACCTGCCCGAGGTGTATTTATTGTCGGTTTCTAGACTAAAGTTGAAGATATCTCTCCGATGGCCTCATAAAACACACAGCGACAGTAGAAGAACAACAGGTTCATACAAGAGAAAAACCAGGACTGAAAAAAAGTCTAAAAATGGGTCTGAGAAATGTTTTGATTGTATTTTAATCTTATTTCACTTCACACTGAGCCTCAGCTTTGGTCAACATCTCTCTCCCTCTCATGGCTTATCGTGGCTTTATTTTCCATTACACTGCTTCAGCATACCTTTGTGATGGATGTAAACACTTTCTCCAAGACGGCGTTGGGCTGAGCTCTCCGACTCAACTCCGTCTGGATCTGAAGGATGGAGGCACATGGACCCGCGATACACCTGCAGGAGAAACACAGAGACCAATCACAATCTTATCCTGCAATATCAAGACCGAATTCAAGCCATTTACATGCTAGACATGCTAATCTAGACCTGAAGCGATCTACATTAAACTAGTTTTTATGATGTTGTTGTCTGAGACTGAATTATTAAACAGTTTTCAAGGTACAAGCACCAAATACAAAGCGAATACTAGCATTGCGTTACTTGCAAGATGTTTTTCCACACTGCTCGCGTGAATAAGAACAACACAGCAATGTGCTAAAACATGTTAGACACGCTAAAATGGGTTAAATCATGCTAACAGCATGCTAATGTAGCAGTGTGTTAAAACACAGCATTCTTTGTTATTCGTTTGGAATATTTTTTGATTATCTTTTTGTTTGATTTGCAAAATTAACCTAGCTGCAAAAACATGCTAACATGTTAATAAAATACAAAACATGCTAAAAATGTGCTAAATCCACATGTTAAAACATAATGTTGCTGTGAACTATGAATACGTTGCTAACATGTTTTAGCTAGCATGCTAAACATTCTAACAAAATGTTTAAACATGCTAACCGCATGCTAATTCATGTTAACAATGAGGTTGAGTCATGCTAAAAACACGTTAAAATGTCAATGTGTTTCCAATCATGCTAGGAACACGTTTTATGTTAATAACGTGTAAAATCATGCTAGCAAAGTGGTAGGCTAAGTCATGCTTGCAACACAGTACAGCAGGCCAGACTATCATGGTAGCAACATGCTAATTCATGAAAGCAATGTGTTAAAATACGCAAGCAATATGTTAGCACCATGCTAAATGGGCTAAATCATGGAAGCAGCATGTTAAAACATACTAGCAATCTGCTGAAACATAGCAAACTGTTTAAACATTTTTAACCACAAGCTAATTCGTTTTTAAGAATGTGCGAAAATCAGGTTGGCAACATGTAAGCGTGTTAAATCACGTTAGCAAAGTGGTAAGTCACACAGTACAGCAGGCCAGACTATCATGGTAGCAACATGCTAATTCATGAAAGCAATGTGTTAAAATACATAAGCATTATGTTAGCAACATGCTAAAATGGGCTAAATCATGGAAGCAGCATGTTAAAACATACTAGCAATCTGCTGAAACATAGAAAAACTGTTTAAACATTTTTAACCACATGCTAATTAGTTTTTAAGAATGTGCTTAAATCAGGTTGGCAACTTGTAAACGAGTTAAATCACGCTAGCAAAGTGGTAAGTCACACAGTACAGCAGGCCAACAAAGTGTCCAAACATGGTAGCAAGCAACATGCTAATTCATGAAAGCAATGTGTTAAAATAAGTGATAAAACAAGGTCGCAACATGATAATTAAATTTAACAAGATGCTAAAACGTTATCAATGTGATGGTTACGTGCTAAAAACAATGTGTTAGAACATTTTAATAATATTTTATTGTCTTAAAGTGTCTTGCAACTTTCACACAAGGCGTTGTCAAGCTAAAATCTAAGTTTGTTTACAGACTCTTTACTACAACTCAAACAAGTCTTGATTTAATAAAAATTAGCATGATCAAACAACTTTTCACTGTACACTTCACAACCCAGTTCTAGTAGCACAATATATATATATATATATATATATATAATAATGGACAACAAAAATACTCGAAACTGAAAGTTAAAAGGGGTTAAGTTCCTCGCTAAGCTCTCAGGTAAAAGATTAGTGATTTAAGGTGGTAATTAGTTTATCTAGACAGCTCTTAAATAGCATGTATTACAAAAAGCTATTGATTTGACTCATGCAAAATCCAGCTACAGCAGAAGCTGCTGACTAATCTAAAAGACGGGGGCATTTATGAAGAGGAACTTGCATTAAATCTATAAACAAATGAACAAACTAGCAGTGGTGGTGGAAATCTATTTGCATGTCCTTTTCCCGAACATCTCGCACCACAAAGAATCAAATAAGAATCAAATACATCCACGTCTGTTCACAGAAGTAAATGAACGGATGTCTAGGGCCTTCACGCGTTTATGCAACACAGACAGGACTTTTCTAAGAAGCCCAGCTAAAAAAAGATTTTTTGTGTCTGTGAAGTAACGAAGATCATGTGTGTTTTAATCATTTATAGATTGATTTCTTGGAAAATTCTGAATACACTGCATCGCTTTCCAGAATGATGTGTGTTTTAGGTGGAAAATCTATCAAACCAATGATTGTGGAAAAACAATTGTTTTTGGGAATTTTAAAACCTAGTGGCACAGAAATTGTGTACTTCAACAGGCGGAAAAATTGAAAGGTTTTAGTAAAACATATGCGGGAAATACTCTATTTATTGTTAATTTGGTGAAATAAAATAATTGTGGAATACTTCACAATGAAAAACAATAATGTGTTGGATCGATTGTGTAACGATGCATATTTAATTCAGAAAGATGCATTCTGAAAAAAATACAGGGAAACAAATTTTGATCAAAATATAATTACATTTAATACAAAAATATAAGCGCTTTCAAACACTAGCAGAAACCTGATGGGATTTCTGAAGGGTTTTTTCATTATATTTCCAAGAAATGGATAATATGCTATATGACGAATACAATTTAATAATTAGACTTAAATAAAAATATAAATAAAATATAAAAATGCAAAAAATACATTAAATTATTAGAATTCTCTTTTTTTGATGTATTAAGCTTTTTCGTTGAATTATCTGTAAACACTTGTCCATTTATTATGTTCACTAAAATGTATGTTTGTTTAAGTTTTAGTAGTATTTGTGCTTAAGAAAACATCTCTGTTCGCTGCGTTTTTATTGTTAATTTGAAGAAACAACATAAATATCGTCATATTCATCATTGGTCATTTATATTTCAGACTACGCTGAACTTTCTGCATCTACATTTGCCCGAAAACACAGTCCCTAAAAGTAAATACAGCAATACATGTAAAAACCTTTTATACACACGAATCATTCCTCATGCTAAATATTTAAACAAGTCTTTACAAGGGCAAAAACGACAGTTAACTCTGGCCAAAGTTCTTAATATAAAACTCAGTCCACGTCTCTCAAACAATAAAACCGAGCCAGTGAGCAGCTTAATAAACACACCGCTCCGTAATGACCCGACATGCTCAATGGCCGTTGTAGCAATGTGTTGACAATGGTTGTTTTGAGCAGTTCATTAACCCAGAATTGGCACACGTGGGTGAACTATGTCTCCAGGCCCGTTAAACTGCGCCGGCTGCCCACAAACACTACAGCTCCGTGGAATCTGACACTCGCCGTAAAAAGCAAACAATACGTTTTAATTAAAACAAGGCGGAGAAGACACTTGGAGTGTCAAAGTTAAGCATCTTCGCAGCGCACCAGAAGACACAAATAGAGTTGAGTTTCCCAATCGACACATTCACGTTATTTCTTTTAGGACAGGGTCAAAGTGACAGCTGCGTCCGAACTAAACATTAGCCCGCTGATTAGAGACAACACTGAAATCTCTAGTTCAACAGTGAGCAGACGTGTATTGAACAACACAATCTCAGTTAATCTGCGAATGCCAGCCTCAGCAAAAAAACTCAATCAGTAAAGCTGCCCCGGTCACATGACCGTCTTGTGTTTTGTTTCAGGCCAGTGGGCTGCAGTGGTGGGACGTCTGAAGACACAAACCGTCGGCTCCAAGAAAGCAGACTCGACGTGGGACGAGGGCTTTTCCTACTCCGAGACAATAGAAGGCATTGTCACCGCACACACACACACACACACGTCATCTTTTGTTGGGTTAAAACGAATCTAGCACACACAATTACATCTCTCCGTCTCGTTTTCCCATATACAAGTAATCTCCCTTCTCAAATATAGCAAGATTTATTGCCCTCTTTCCTCATTACACATTTTAGTAATTATCATTAAATAGTTATTGTCTGCACAGCTATTTCCAACATTGATAATTCTACAATAAATCAGCATATTAGAATGATTTCTGAAAGGATCATGTGACACTGAAGACTGGAGTAATGATGCTTTGTATCACAGGAATAAATTACATTTTTAAATATATTCACACAGAAAACAGTTATTTTAAATTGAAATAATATTTCACAATAATACCGTTTTTTCTAGATTTTTAATCTAATAAATGCAGCCTTGATGAGCAGAAGAAACCATTAAATATCTTACTGACCTCACATTTTTGAACGGTAGTGTACACGTTTTAGAAAAGAAGTCAAGGAGAGGTCATTTTGTGTCTCAATTAAACGAAAACAAATGGAAGGAAAACAAAGCAACACTGGGGAAGAACCTCACTTCTTTATATGAGCTATGAAAGGGAAGTAGAGTATTTCCATGCTGGTTTAAATGAAATCACAAGGTTTTGAAACGAACAACGATGACACAAAAACCGGTAACAGACTTCTGATACAGTGTTAAACAGGATGAAGTGTGGCCACTGCTCAGGGTCAAACACCGAACGCTCGAAGCGTGCGGATTACATCACTGCCGTCACACGCATCATTTCTGGCACAGATTTTGCTGATGTTGTCATAGAATTGTTCAAGTTTTGGCTGTTGCGTGGGCGTGTGTGTGTGTGTGTGTATTCAGCGCTGCATGCAAACCTCGCCGTGCCAGGACAGACGGCTAACAGCATTTGCCATTTTCTCACTAATTTGATTTGAGGCTCCGATAAGTGAAACACGACCTGAGCTTGTCCTTTGGGTGGAGACTCGTTCTGTGCGTTTCAATGTCTTTACTGGACGTAAAAGTATGAAGAAAAAAAGCCAGGTCAACATGACCCCAACAGATAACCAGATAGTGATACTGATAATGACCAATAAATCTATTTGGCAGCTCTAGGTTAAAGGTATTCACGCAAAAATGACAACTCTGTCAACACCTTCAAGTTGTTAGAAACCTGTTCGAGTTCCTTCCAGTCGATGGAAGCTATTGACTACTGGAATTTTTATACTGTGAAAGTCAATGGCTACCATCAACTGGTGTTGAGTCAACGGTGGACAAACGTTTCCTTTAACTTCAAATCAAACTATAGACAAATCAACCAAATTTGGATAATTCCATCCATGATATGTTTTCAGTGTTAAATTCGCAGAGTAAACATGCATATGAAGTGCAACCTGACATATGATAATTTTATTTCAATTGAAATGTATTTCTAAATAATGCAACGCCTCCAAAAAATCTGGTCATTTGACTGCAATTTTGTACTGAACGGTCATGTTTCGATTTGATCATTTTAGTACAATTCATAGATTAAAGATCATTTATATTACTGTGGAATACTTAAAAACCAAGTTTTGTATTTATACCATATTAAAGTACAAAATTAAGCACAACCAAGAAATATTTTTTTTGTTGCCTACATTGAAATTTCACGCCACATTAAAGAAATGTTTGCTTAAGTGACAGTCCCCAAAAAATCATGCATAATTATTAGTATTTTTTCAGTGTACGAGCTATATTGGTTTAACTCTAAAGTGATGGTAGTTCTGAATTGAACTTAAAATACAAAATGTGTTCTTATATCTATAGCTCATGTTTCCTATGTGAACATAAAATATTAAGTCAAGTCAACTTTATTTATCTAGCGCTTTTAAAGGGTTAGTTCGCCCATTTAAGACATACCAGCACTACAGTGTATACACACTGACCCACTCTGTGATCACCTCCCTGGTTTAGAGTTCTGGCCGCTGGAAGATTTTTAATAAAGTAGTCCCGGTTAGTTTCCGGGGCCTCAAAACGGTGCGTTTTTATGTGAACAAATGATATGCGTTTCAAAGCTTGATTAATTTACATCACAAAAAACACGTTTTTAATCTGCACTATTTTCCTTCCACTTCCATCAATCCGCGCTGCTGTCAACGTCAACACTGCACACGTTCCGATCAGCTGTTCCATAGTGTTTACACACTCGAATGACAATGACGTAAAAACTGGAAAATTAACAATGGTGCGAACTTGTAAATTCCCCGGTTGTGACCACAAGAATGTGCCGGGATCACCGTTCAGATTCCATCGTAAGGATTGCATACAACTTCATGTCTTAAATGGGCGAACTACTGTAACCCTTTAACAATACAGATAAAAGCACTGAACAGTATCAAACTGGAGAATAGAGTGTCAGTGATGTGTAATGACAAGATTAAACACTCAGTTTCAGTTATTGAATTCAGAGACGTCATTGTCTAGCTCAGTTTAGTTTAAATAATAAATGCAAAGAAATATATTAATTGTTAATTAAATGCAAAGACGTAGTCAAACAACTTGACACATATTTATAACAATGCATGTAAGCTGAAACCAGGGGCAACGTTTGACTCAGGAAAACCCAGCAGACCCACAGCACTAGAGCCGTCTAGAGCATTAACTATTCAGTGACAGACTGAACTCTAGAGGGAAGGATCCTGGAAACGGGTGATGACACATTTCCAGAACCTAAACCTCTTGAGCAACGGCCCTCTGTACGCCAGCGTCACTCCTGCGGAGTCATTATGATCTGATGTGATCGGCGCGACAGTTCAACGCATTCCTTTGACGGAATGAGCCCAAACAAGTGCTGGTGTGAATAAGACCTTGTGTGTGTGAGAGAAAGTGTGTTAGAGTGTAATTATTCTGCTGTGAATGAAGGTTGAGTGAATGTCCTCAGGGAATAAAGAAACAAGAAGTGTGTGTAACTCATGCCAAGAGCACAGAGACACACTTCAACTGAACGCCATACTTAAAAAAGAAAAAGTAAAAAACGGATAAATCTGGGAAAGTGAGTTAATATAAGGTCTTATATAATAAGCTAAAACAAATTTCATCCAAAAACCATTCAAAATAAAAGCTTTTGTTTACATATATGTATATGAACTGTGTATATTTATTGTGTACATATATATATATATGATGTGTATATATACATATATATACATATAAAAATGCATGCATGTATATATTTAAGAGCAATTTATATATATATTAACGAATATATGCATATACGTGTAAATATTTCAAAACATATACTGTATGTGTGTGTATTTATATATAGGCTACATAATAAACAGTTCACATACACATATTGTGCAAAAGAAAACTTATTTTGGATGCGATTAATCATTTGACAGAACTAGTATTTTTTTTTTTTTTTTTTTTAAGAATAAGCTAATATATGCATTTAAAAAAATACGGAAAATACGGAAAATTATGGAAGAAAATATGGCAAAGGTGGCAAAAAGCAATTATTAGAGTGCAAGGTTGCCTGAATTGAAAAGGTAAAACACATATAAAATACAATTTTAAATATTTATTTAGAGTTGTTGATGATTTAGAAAGGAATTAGTAACAAGTCACGCAATACTTCTTAAAGTAATTGGTACAGAAATCTAATTTTACTGTTAAAGACGTAAACAGCCGAAGTAAGAATACTTTTTTTTTACAGTAACTTACTGTAAGACTGCATACAATTCACCTGATTTTTATTTACATTATTTCCTGATTCATGCAGTGATTAAAATAGTTCTCCTCTCTGTAAAAACAGGCAGACAAAACTTTGAACCTCAAATCTTTTTCATAAAAATTAACTGCAAGGACATCGAAGAAAATTCTAATAAAAAAGGTTTAAAGCCCCTGCGAGTGTCTAGTTGGTCACACCAACACTCTGTGGTCCACAGTCGCCGCTGATGAATAAATGAAGAGAGACACTGCTGATGTCATCCTGACCGACCACATGCAGGCATCCCCCTGAAACCAGACCAACCCCCTCTGGACCAACTAGGCTAATTGGCCTCCTCAGAGGCTCGGCCAGACCCAAGACACGAGGACATAGTGAAACATGACAACGCTCTTCCAAGAAACCAAGCAGGACAGCACAACAAAAGAGGCCCAGATCACCCGGAGTCACTACAATATGTTCACACAGGACACCAAAACGACCTCCATCTGCCTCATAAACCTGAACACTCCTCAAGAGACACACCGAAGTTCTGAAGAATGAGGTCTAGCGGGATTCACGAGAATTGCTTATCCAGAAAACGAAGCTTTAGGTTTCCCTTGAGGTACATCAATCAGCTAAACGGAGAAGACAAGTGTATTTTTTTAACGACTTGCCAAGGAAACATTTGCATTTCCAATTAGTTTCTAGTATGCAATCTGAATAAACTGGACTCAAATTCAAATTGACTCGGTCTGTCAGTCATATAATGGAAGTCATTATGCGCGAGCAAAACTAGTCAGACTTAAATTTTCAACCGTTTCAAAAGAACTGGTGCGACCAGACCCAAAACCACAAATACCTTTACCTCAACTGGATCTGTAAGAAGTTGTAGTTTCTCTCTTAACAGGTTACTCAAGATGCTTATCATACTACACATCGATCAGCACCAAAGCAGTCAAACCGACCTTGGAGTTGCACTCAAACACCCATTATATACGAATCCAGGCATTATTCAGTAGCATGCTCGATATAGATTCTGCTTGTAACCCTAACGGACCATTTTTTCTCATGGGTTTTAGATGTCAAATGAGATCCCACCCACCCAACATTCAGCTGAGAATGCTCTGGAATGTTTCTGCCGTCTATTATTAGTCCTAAATCTAAAATATTAGTTCAAGACGTTGAAAGCTCTTCCTGCAGATAGAGCAACGCTGGCACTTACGTAACAGAATCGTGTTGGGACAGACAGCCCTTGGTTTGGTGTAACGAGCCATTTCTAAATCTAAAACTCAAAGTGTTCATATTAACGGAATAATACGACCCCAAAATTACGATTCTGCCATCATTTAGCGCTTCTTACACTTAAAGATGTCCATAAATCCATGAAGCTAATAGCGCATCTTCTAAGTCACGTAATATTAGTTTAAAGGGGTCACGAGAAACCAAATGTGCCAAATTTAGCGTTTCGTTTTATTAAAACATACGTTTCATAGCTTAAAACACCTTCTTTATTATAAACAAATAATTTATTATTAAGGTCAAAATGACGTCACCTTGGTGCAGTCATTTGCATAAACTCCACCCACGGAGCAAATAATCAACGAACCACAGGTCATGTTTGCGAAAAACTTAAATATCAAGAAATGTGTTAAAATAATAAATAATATCATGATCTCTTTCACGACTGCCTTTTAGTGCCACCAAAACAAAACAAAATCTAACACTACGAGAATAAAAGTCGTAATATTACGAGAATAAAAGTCGCAATATTACTAGAATAAAAGTTGCAATATTACGAGAACAAAAGTCATAATATTAAGAGAATAAAGTCGAAACTACGAGAATAAAACTCGAAATATTACGAGAATAAGAGCCATAATATTAGGAGAATAAAAGTCGATACTACGAGAATAAAGTCGGAATACTAAGAGAATAAAAGTCATAATATTACGAGAATAAAAGTCATAATATTGCGAGAATAAAAGTCTTAATATTACGAGGATAAAAGTCATTATATTACGAGAATAAAAGTCATAATATTACGAGGATAAAAGTCATAATATTACCAGAATAAAAGTCATAATATTACGAGGATAAAAGTCATTATATTACGAGGATAAAAGTCATAATATTACCAGAATAAAAGTCATAATATTATGAGAATAAAGTTGAAATACTGTGAGAATTAAAGTCAGAATATTACGAGAATAAAGTCTAAATATAATATTTAGTATAATGCACTTGTAAATGATCCGGATTGAGAGAAGGCCACCAGATATAGGCATATTTGAATATTGTAGCATCGGAGCAGCTGCTTCATCTTACTGGGATGAGATCTAAAAACTCACGGAAACTGCTTAATATCAATAATATTATATTTATGTATATGATATATAATATGATATTAAAAGACTGAACAGGAACAACATTTAATCTTAAAACTGGCAGATTTTAAAAGCTGAGAATATCTCCGGATGCTCCCAATCTAGGCTAATTTTATTCTCGTTATATTTGGACTTTTATTCTCGTAGTTTTGTTGGCACTAAAACTCCATCACACTCTTTAAAGAACATACAGACCTTCAGAAATTCGTAAAAAAAAAGTCCCTTTGGTATTTTTTTCAGACCCTGACAGAACTGGTACCCATTTACCTTCATAGTATGGAAAAGAGCATCCTGAACATTGCACCAAACACCTCCTGTCACGTTCCACATTAAAAAAAAAAGTCTTCAAAAACATTAAAAGACTTGCAAAGAACATGAGGGTGAGTGAAAATTAACATAAAACAGTGGTTCGTATTAGAGTGCGCTGTGCCTTTAAAACCAAACTTTCCCACACTGACACACAAGTTACCACTAAAGCTAGCTTGAATTCAAGGCATAGTTGAGACATGACACTGCACATGTTTATACAGTACAAGCATCAAGCTCTTCTAAAGGTGTGGTGCTCGTTTCTGAGACCATTTCCAGATATTGGTGTCAAAATCAACATTAGGTAACTCTAAATGCTCCTGCATTTCTGGGAGTTTCACTAAAAAGCATGCTTTCTGTAAAGGGAGAGTGCATTTGTAAGGGTGAAAAAAAATACACATAAAAAGACTTCAAGCTAAGAAAAACAAACGCAATCCTCTTTTCTCAGTCTAGGCCTTAAGCTGGTCAGCTGACAGATGCATCGGGCTGAAAGTGCATAACCTGAAGGCTTGAAATTCAAGTTCATCCAGCTCAAATGGACATCAGAGCAGCTTCTCTTTAAACGTTCAGACACGTGCACGCGTAGCCTTAAACTTTCAGTATCAAGAAGCATGTGATGCGCATTTCCAAGATTGATATGTACACATCAGTCGGATGCGCGGATGTTCAAATGAATGCCAGAGGCGCCAAAAGGCGTCCAATCAAACGCATAACGTACCTCTCGAAGACGATCCTCACCGCGAAGATCCCCAGAGCCAGCGGCAGCGCGGAGAGCAAGTGGCCGGCTTTAGGGTACTCCACCCCGGGCGCTGGGTCGACCAGATCCGCCCAAGTGACATTGTGCGGAAGCCAGAAGCGCTCGTTCCAGAACCAGGCTGAGAGCGCAGCCATGTTAGGAGGAAAACTAGAGATTCAGAGAGAGGAGAGGACGCAAAGAAAGAAAAATATGCGGGTGGCAAACGATTCACCGCCCCCTTTCTCCCTCTCTCTCTCTCTCTCTTCGTCTCGCGCGTGTGGATGAGTGTAGACGTGTTGAAGGTGTTTCCACACCCGATGCATGAGGAAGTGTGCGCACTACGTAGTCCTCACGACATGTTACGACACACAATGCGCGTTAATAATGCATGATGTGCATGATAGGGAAATTTATCGCTTTTGTGGAGAGTTTTGGGATGTTGTGGTTTATGTATGTTGGCGCAATATCTTTTAAATGGATTCTTTCTCATGGTTTGGGCATGATATTCTGAAACACTAGAAACTGTTAAGCTTCACGTGTAATTCGCGACATATTTAGATTCCTAAATACAGTTGTATTCAGTATAATTCACTCAAATGAATCAGTTCACTGAATCGAATCTTTTAGTGAACCGCGCCAATAAAGCGATTCGCTAGAATGAATCATTCCTGTGATCGCTCGCCGCTTGTTGTATGGCGCCCCGTTGGGGACAACTATGAACAATAACAAAATGTATTGTTTGTATTAGTCAAAGCGCATAAATTTGGATATTTACCATCTGAAATTTTATTTATTTTCAGTTAATTGACTGAAAAAAAGAGTCTATCATGGTAAGAAAAATAAAACATTTTAATAAATATTTCTAAATGAAATGTCTAAATGGGGCTGCTGGGATATAAGTTGTTCTGTACATTACGTTTGTAATTTAAATGATTAGATTATTATAAATTATATATATATAGTTGAAAAGTGTAAATAAAAGACAAGTAGTACGTAGATATTTTTTATTTTTGTAAAGCATTTTATTCATAAAAACAGTAGATTTAACATCAGAAAAACAGCATAAAAATAACAACATATAAAAACAACAAAAAAAAACCATTTGGCCTATGTATGCTTCATTCAGCTGGATGGGCTACGACAACAGAGCCATGCATCTAAAACCTTAAATAAAAGTATTATCTTTATTGAGTAGAAGTAAAGCTATAGTTATTCTGGAGAAAAAAAAAAAAACTATATATGATGGTCTTGCATTAATATTATTGCTGCGCTGCTAAAAGAAAACAAAAAGGCTGAAAAACTGAACTGAGCCTCAGACACATTGCAGACTGACCCCAAATTATACTGACCTCTAGACTCAATTAAAATATTAACCAATAAACCAACTTTAAATAAATAACAAAAAATAACGAAGTAAACCAGTGGCTAGAGGCTAAACATCCGAGGTGGGCAACACAACCGTCACACACTCTGCATTTCATTACATAGTCTAAAAAGGCAGTGCATACTCTGGGAACAGTTCTAAGTTATTTAGAAGAATTTCTAGTAATATAACACAGTTCAGTGATGTCACAAATCATATTGCAGCATGACACACTATCCAGCATCTTTATTAAGGAGAGGTTTGCATGCACGCATATAAACCACCTCACCATAATCCAACACTGAAAGGAAACCACTTTTGGATAATTCTGTTTCTTTCTTAAAAAGGAAAGCACTTGAATATGAAAGTGCTTTAAAAATTAAAATCCAACTTATGTTTAAAGCATCATTTGGTCATTAAAAGTCAAAAACGAACAATACAGGAACATCTGGTGATACAATCGTGAAATCCTGAGAAGTCTTGGTCGGCTGTGTCCCATGAAGGATGCGGTCTTTGACAGCTAAATTCTTCCTCTCCACTCTCTTGGAAATCTGCCGTCATTTGTCAACAGACAAATGCTTTCCTACGTGTGCCATTTTATTTGGTTTTAGTTTAAATTCCCAGCCCGTCTCTGTACAAGACAGAAAAGAAAAACCCAACATGTTCAGTTTTAGCTACAAAAATGAATGAACCAGGAAATCACACAAAATGAAATGCTAATTTCACACTAAAGGGTTTTTCCTGTCACTACACTAGTCAACATTCAAAGTGGATCAAAACCTTTCATCAAAGTTGCCCTAAGATCAAAAACAATACCTATTCTTGTCTTAGGACAACTCTGATGAACTTTTATGATCCACTTCAGATCTTGACTACTGTATACCATCTGCAGGTGATACTTGCCCTTTCTGGAGCTCCTGAGGTAAATCCAACCAACAGCTGCCGCCAGCAGAACAATCAGAGCAACCAGAGCAACACATACTCCTGCTACAGCAGCTGGAGACAGACCTGAATCAGGATCACTAGTGCGAGCGGCTCCATCAGAATGATCTAGAACAGAGATATTAGCAGGTCTGAGAGAGTACGTGTGAACCAGTGCTTTGGTACCAAAACATCAAGGTACTAAAATGATTCTTACAGGTCACAGACACAGTGAAGCTCTTAATGCTGGAGGTGCTGTAGCGCTCTCTGTTGGATGTGATCTTCAGCTGATATTCTCCAGAGTCTGAGCTGGTGATGTTGGTGATGGTCAGAGATCCAGTCTGATGATCCAGCTTCAGTCTGTCTCTGAATCGGTCTTTGCACTGATCATCTGTACAGATCCTACTCTGATCTCCGGTGATTTCAGCGATGAGGGTGCCTTTAAAACACCACATCATCACATCATCTGGGAGTTTTGGCACTGCAGGGTGTAGATCGACAGATCCTCCCTCCTTCACTGACATTGTCTTAGCAGCAGGAACACCTAAAAACACGAACAAACAAAATCGTTTTAGATCAACAGGCATACATGTATAAAAGACACATTTTAAAGCATTAATACACAAGAACATAAATTACTGCATTTTTAAATGGGCATCTTGAATTAATTTAAAAATGCTGTGATTGTAAGAAACACATTTATTAATTAACTCAACTATAATTCTGTAAAGGACAATGTAGGCTATGTTCTTGTTTAAAGGGTTTGTTCTAGGGCTGGGCAATTAATCGATTGTTGAGTTATTTTATTTAGAACATACTGCTTATTTTCTACTTTTAATAAGAAAAACATTGAAAATAATTTTTTATTTTTTTATAAGAACAAAGTGACTGTTGGTTTTAGGTAATGTGTGCTTTAATTTCAGTTGTTCAACATTGATGTTTAATAAATAATCATAGATTAAAGAGCGCGTTTCCTTATTAAGGTCAAATCATTCTAGTGACACAAACACTTTTAAATACATCTAACTTGATTGAAATATTCATTAATGATTCACCTCGGACAGACACAATAAACCTGTCTCCAGGGCTGCTGCTGCCGCGGATCAATCGTGTGTAGAGTCCAGAGTCCGTGTCGGTGATGTTGGTGATGGTCAGAGATCCAGTCTGATCCAGCTCCAGTCTGTCTGTGAATCTCTCTTTACACTGATCATCTGTACAGATCTTACTCTGACCTCCAGTGATGTAAGCAATCCGACCGTTATTAAAATACCACACGAGTCTGTCCTGTCGGGGTATTTTACCATCACTCAGCAGAGTGACTGAATCTCCCTCCATCACTGACACAGAGAGAACCCTGACTCCTGCATCCACGCTCAGGAATGCTGAAAATTAAAAGAGAATTGTAAATCAGTTCTTGGGGAGTACAAAAACAACAGGAAAATGCTGTAAAAATGTTTTTACTACAAATCATGAAGATTGGAAATTCAGTACAAATTCATAAAGTAACACACCTCAGCAACTAGCAGTGATAGTTTTTGATTAAAAAGACTAACTAGTTGCTAAATGAGCTGCTGTTAAAGTCATTAAACATCACGCAGAACAGTTTTATTTAAATATAAAATAATTTTTCAGCGTGGCACATGAATACAATGAAAAAAAAATTCAATTATATATTAAGGAGAGATATTAAACATAGCACAAAATCTATATAAAAGATACATTTATATTAGTTATTAACAGTTGTAAAGACTGTTAAAATAAATTTGATGCATTTTTTTATGATAAAGTTATGTAAAATAACGGCTCAGTGCTGCAAAACAAACTAATAATAACTTAATTCTATATAAATTATAACAGCATATTAGCTACTAGCCTAAACAGGACGGAGACACGGACCTGCCTGCGTTCACAATTTGCACGGTGCAGATGGGAGGGAGAATTGTCACACAAAAAAACCTCACTACACTGTCTCTCTGGTCTCTCTGCGCGTTGCTTCGCGAGATCATGCGACGCGATTTGCACGAGCCTGCGTGAGAGCGCGCTGTAATAATTGAATTAAACATAACACATCACGCAAACTATTGTGCCTAAATTAGCAGTACACCTACACCTGCTGAAGTTCATCACACTTTGTATGAGGTCTATTCCAAAAACTGTGTGCATTCAGCCGAACACGAACACGTGTGATCCTCGTGGATCCGCGGGATAATCATGGATTTTTATGCATGCATGTAATGTGGGAACAACTTTGGTTTTTGTCGTTCACAGAAGGGTGAATTGTAGCAAATATGTGTCTTACCGTGCGCGAGTGGTGCAAGTATGTAGACCCACGAGAATCCGATCGTTCCCACCATCTCCAGACACATCCAGCGAAAGCCAGGTGAAGTGAGGAGAGCGCATGGCGGTTGGCAACGAATGAAAAGAAGTGTAATGAGAGAAGTGACGAATCAGGAAATTAACTAGGAGAGACGGAAGTAGGTGGCGGGAGTTATGAAAATGGGACATGGTTAGGAATTATAACTGGTTAGGAATTATCAACTGTAGAAGAAACGAAAGAGGAATATAAAGTGTTTGCAAAACTTATGCATGAGACCTGTTTGAAGGTACGAATCCAAAACTGCTGACAAAAGCGTTAAACAAAGAAATTGGTGAAATAGAGAGCGCTAAAATACTTAGGAACGGAATATTGCTGATTACTTGTAGAGACGCAAAGCAACAAGAAAAAGCAGGATAAATGGAAAGAAAGTGGAATGCTCTATGGCCAACAGCAGGACATTTATAAAAGGAGTTGTTACAGGAATCCCGGTGAATATATCGGTAGAAGATGTGAAGCGAAACATAACAAATGCAAAAGTGAAAGTAAAAAAAAAAATCTTTGATAAACAAGGGGTGGAAGAAAGTGCAGACCACTAATACACTAGACAATATCGCTAAAATAGACATTGGCAGTTTATTAAAAATGGTGATGGTTGACCAGTAATGAAACATTTATCACTATGCAGGTCTAAATCAGTTGTTGCCTTCTAGTCGTAGTTGGAACAAACACACAAAGAGCTGGTTTCATATTGTAGTGTAATATCAGACATATTTGTGCTTTACCAGGTTGCAGACATTTGTAAACTCTGCAAGGCCTGTGGAGTTGGCACTGAAGGATCAAAGGCTGATCTTCTATCCAGACTGAGAAAAGAAATGCAGAACAGAACTGCATGCAACAAGATTTTTCTAAATGTTTGGGGAGCATCAGGTATATGGTTGGCTCTGTGAGTTCAAATGTACATGTTCTGAAAGTTAACGAATTTCATTCACTAAACAAACTATACTCCTCTTTGTCAGGTGGATGGGCAGCCTTTTTATGCCCTTGTGGTATAGTTTACAGTGTAAAATTCCTCCTCCATGCTGAATGTCCTAGAGACTTTACGGACATGTTATTTTCATGGAAACATATCCCAAACATTGGTATTTAAGATTTTGCCAGAGGACTGGCCACCCATTCCAACTTAAGGAGGCCAGAAGCAATGCCATTCACACCCTTTGAGGGACGACTTGCGGAATCTACAGAAAACAATACAACAGCTGCAGAGATCGGAACCCTAACTGTAAGCCTACCCTGGATAAAAGAGAAGAAGATGGATGCACTATGCTCTACTGACAAGTTCCATGAGACCAACAGTAAGGATAAGCGAGACACACTTAGAAAGATTCGGATTGTCCCAGAGTTGGCTGGCGGAGTGAACACCAAGCTGCAGAACAACATTTCGCTGGAATGAGCAAGAACAACTATTTCTTGAATATGATGTCTCCCACCACCAACATGTTTCTTGTAAGAAACATTTTGCACATGCAAAACAAAGAAAAAAAATGGATCCATGCTGTCAAAAATACAAAAGAACCTTGGGCATCCAAAAACGACTATAAACCTCCAAACTGATTTGGTTGTAGGTACGTTTATTACATGTATACTTTGAATCGTATGTCTTATTTGCTATTCACGAATCATTATGTCTTTTATGTGTCTTTAAATAAAGAGAACAGGGCTCCTGAAATGACCAGACTACATCTGATAAAACCTAGCAAGGCTTGCTGGGGAAAGCCACTGACTCGATCGCAGCATAAACTGGTAATATAGCTAAAACAGAAAGACTTAATAACACTTAATAAAATCATAATAAAATAATGTCCATTTCAAAGTAGCTAAATGTTGATATTTTTCACACAGGTGCTGAATTCCTGCTTCTGTGTGCTGCAACAGATTGCACTCTCCCAGGTTTAACCTCAAAGTTTGAGAGCATAAATAAATTCATTTTGTTCAAATACTTCAACTAACAATTTTCTTTTTGTGGCCAGTATTTGGACATCTATCCAGTTGACAGCCATGCCATAGTGACATGGTTGCCACCAATTTGTGCACATCCCATTGTAATGTCTTTAAACATTAAACATACTATATACTATAAAACATTTTTTTTAATATACATGTAGCCTGAAATTATGAGCAAGGATGCTGTGGTCTTCCCATCTTGGGTGCCAGGGCATTGGATGCTGTGTGTGAGTCAGCTTTAATGTTGCGATACAAAAAAATACAATACCAATTGCTGTACAAACTGAAATCAGCTGCAAATTTCTGATTATTTCCTTGATTATTATGCCTTTCCTAACAACTAACACTGGGTGAAAACATTTTTTCAGATCATGTTGCCAAAATTGCGTGAATTGTATTTTCTCAAAACTTTTGGAGATGGCACTTACATTGCCATATACAGGTTTTGCTGTTACAGAATCTCAAAACCTGTCGGCAAGTCAAAATCGGGGCTGAAGTCGTGCAGTCTGAACTCAAAAATAATCTATGCGTTATGACTAGCAATTAAAGCTTTTAAATTTCACATTCCAACAACTAGGCGATAAACAACAACAAATCATAAAATAAAACAAATTATAGACTGATGTCATTCATAATAAAGATTCTAAAAGTCTTGCCAAAGCTGAAGTATTTGAAAAGAAACTGAAACGCATCATAAGCCTATTCAGCATGAATAACAGATGTTTCCACAAGATGCTCTGGCGGGATTGGTGGATTTACTTTCATTTAGGTCTACACTCACAATAACAACAAAAAATTGTGCTTAAATGGGCCTAAAAGAAAGAAACATTTCCATTCGATGATAAATTTGTTGGTCTATTTTAAATAGCAGGCGATGTATCGCTAGAATGTGTTATGACGAGTGCTCCTGTCCGCCGTAATAAGTTGGCACTCGTGCACAATGCGCGTCTTCACACAGAGGATCGAGCACTTAGTTCTGGTAAAAGCACAAAAAAAACATTCACAAGAACGTGCCCTTGCTGAGGGATGAATGAACACTGCTTTAGATTTAATATAAAAAGACCATTACGAGGGTAGATTCAGAAAGACCTGGCATATATTCTACTACAACACACAAATAAAGAAAGCAAATTTTTTCACTGTTTGGTTACTTTTGGTTATTTTTCACTTCGGCCTGAAGTATATTTTATTGTTGATATTTCTATATAAATGAGATTAGATTAGATTCAACTTTATTGTCATTACACATGTACAGGTACAAGGCAACAAAATGCAGTTTAGGTCTAACCAGTAGTGCAATAAGCAGCAAGTGCAGGATACAGGTATAAGTTATAACTGCGCTTATAGCAGATATGTACAAGCAGAAACTGGATAATATTTACAAATGGATATACAATAATATGAACATTAAATACAGTGGGTATTAACTATAATCAGAAATTGCAAATAGATTAACAATGTACAGGTTGCTGTAGTAGTTATGAATATGCAGTAGGTATGAACATTATTTACAGGTTGTTATTTACTATATCAGACATATTGACATAAAACGTATAATCAGAAATTAGTCAAAGGAATCAGTGTGGGGAGTGTTCAGTAAGGATGGATGAGGACAGCCAGTTTTTCTTTAGTGTTCTCAAGAAGAAGAGGCGCTGGTGAGCCTACTTGACCAGGCTGGATCACCGTGGTATCTTCTGCAGACTTGATGATGGAGTTGGATCCATGTACAGGTCTGCAGTCATGGGTGAAGCTGGAGTAGAGGATGGGGCTCAGCACACAGCCCTGTATTACACTAGTGTTGAGTGTGATGATGGTGGAGCAGACCTGACATGCTGTGGTCTGTCGGTCAGAAAGTCCATAATCCAGTTACAGAATGTGGTGTTAATGTCCAGGTCTCTAAGTTTAGTGATTAGCTTAGAGGGCATGACAGTGTTGAATGCTGAGCTGATGTCAACAAACAGCACTTGTGCATAAGTGTTTTTATTGCCAGGTGTGTGAGTACAGAGTGCAGCACTGTGGAGACTTCAGCCTCTGTGCTCCTGTTGCTACGATAAGCAAACTGGCGTGGGTCCAGAGTCGGTGGGAGAGAGTCCTTCAGACGCCCCAAGACTAACCGCTCGAAACACTTCATGATGATGGGCGGTAGTCGTTCGGGCATGTTGGGCTAGAGTGTTTCGGCAATGGCACGATGGAGGTTTATTTAAAGCATGTTGGAACAACTGCTTGGGCAAGGGACAAGTTGAAAATGTCTGTGAAAACCTCAGCGAGCTGCTCTGCACGTGTCTTGAGTACGCACCCAAGGGATGCCGTCTGGTCCAGCAGCCTTGCGCGTGTTGATCCGGCTCAGTTCAGTGCAAACATCTGAGGAGGTGAGTGTGAGGGGTCCGTTGGCTTCACACGGTTGATGAGGGGGGAGTACTTGGGGGTGAGGAACAAAGAAAGGTGGTCTGATTGTCCCAGGTGGGGGAGGGGGGGTCAGAGCATAGGGCTCAGGCATGTTTGTGTAAACAAGGTCCAAAGTTTTGTTTCCTCTGGTGTGACAAGAAATGTTTTGATGAAATTTGGGAAGGACTGTTTCTAAGTTGGAGTGATTAAAATCCCCCGGAACAATAAATGCAGCCTCCGGGTGAGCAGTCTGTCGTTTACTGATGGCCGCATGAAGTTCGTTCATAGCAAGCTTAGCATCAGCATCAGGAGGAATGTAAGCGGCAGTTATGATGGTGGATGTGAACTCCCGCAGCAGATAAAACGGTCTACACTTAACCATGAGAAACTCCAAGTTAGCTGAGCAGTGACTGTCGACGATAACAGAGTTTGTGCACCAAGCATTGTTAACATAAATCCACAATCCTCCGCCTATGGTATTACCGGAGTCATCCGCTGTTCTGTCTGCCAGGAAAGTGTGGTGCTCAGCTAGAGCAATAGCATTGTCCGGTATGGCACTGTTAAGCCATGTTTCTTTAAAAATCATGACATTGCAGTTCCAGATTCTTTTGCTGTGCTTGATTCGGAGTCGAATCTCGTCCGTGTTGTTCATCAATGACTGTACATTGGCAAGAAAAATGCTGGGCAAAGATAGCCGGTGAGGTGTTAGCCTTAGCTTAGCTCTTAGCCCTTTGTTTTTGGTCTCGCCGCCGTCTTCGAGCACTTCCGCCCGGTTGGGTAGGACGTGCAGCCTCGGTTGTTTTGGCGTTCTCAGGGACGAGTCGAAGGTTGCTGATAAAATAAAGTAAATCAAATTTTGCATAAAATGCAAAAACCAATATCCCGGAGCTCTTGTCGGGTGTACGATGTAAAAGCACAACTTTTCTGTACGAACAGCCCCGAAATGAGCAGGAAAAATACCGCAAAACTGCAATCCGAGAGACACTGAGCCTTGCGTTGTGCACACACCGCCATCTTGGTTCCAAAACTTATATTATGATATAAAATTGTATGTTATATAATAATATAGTAACTTTGTCGCCATGAGCCCACTTGCGATGTGGGCAGGTCCGCGTTCACTATGCAACAAGCCATGTGACATCAGTGGCTAAACTTCAGTTTTGCGATGCTAAGTACTAAGTAAGATGCGAGTACTTTTTTTCGGGTAAAGAAAACAAAAATAACAATTTACTCAATCATTCTTCTCCTATGACTATGTCTTTTGCCATTTTAGAGAGTAACACAATGCATGTATACACTTTCCACTAGGAAACAACTGCAGATTACGTTCATGTGTGTGCTCGGCTGATTATATCAAAAATGTTAAAGCGCGCGGATGCGGTGCATTAATACTCTCTAAAATGGAGAAAGACACAGTCACAGGGGAAGAACGAATAGAGTAAATTATGTTATTTTTGTTTTCTTTGTGCAAAAGAAATGAATAAATAAAATGTTAAAAAATTACACACTTAAACAAACAAAATTAAATAAAAATTCGTAGTGTGAGTGAGGATGATACACTGATGTCACATGGACGGTTTTTACTATGTTTCTGGATCTGGGATTATTTCTGTTGTCTTGCTGAATATGGATGTCATCAGAAATATCTTAATTTGTGTTCTGAAGGTGAACGAAGGTCTTATGGGTTTGGAATGGGACATAATTGGGGTGATCTAACCCTTTAACATAGCAAGCAGTTTTGTTCCAACATGATCAAATGATAAAAATTGTGTTTTCACGCATTAAGAAAAGATCCAGTATAAACTAAAAGGACATTTATATAACTTTTCTCAGTGTGTTTGTGTGGTTCATTTATTGAATTATTGATTTAATTCTATTCCATTTTCTCAGCTGTTTTCTAACATTAGTATTAGTGCTGTCAAATGATTAATCGCGATTAATCGCATCCAAAATAAAAGTTTTTCTTTACATAGTATATTTGTAT
>JAUYWG010000060.1:66461-83815 GCA_034779775.1 Enteromius afrohamiltoni | reverse complement strand
AACTGGACCCAGCTAAGCCTGGTTCTCCCAAGGTTTTTTTCCCCATTCTCTCAAGGATGGGGTTTTGGTTCCTTGCCACTGTCCCCTCTTGCTTGCTTAGTTGGGGACACCTGATTTTCAGTGATTATCGTCGTTGTACTACAGAGAGTGTCTCTGGTTTAATCTGGTCATTATACATTACCATCACTCTGTTCTTCTACTTGATAATGTTCATTGCTTTGCTACAATCTGTACTGTTAAAAGCGCTATATAAATAAAAGTGACTTGACCCGAAGTTACAGCGAGGTTTCTGTTAAAAAGAAAAAGAAGACACCGCTAGGCCTATATTTTCTAAATAATGTCATCACTCACCCTTAAGACACTCCAATAAGACTTCGGTTCATCTTCAAGAAAAGCTTGTGTCCCTCCGTTGAAAGACGATTCACCAAAGATGTTACCATTTCAAAAGTTCAGCGGAAAAACATCGCCATGTAATCCATATGAATCGCGTGGTTTCCCCCAAGTGCTCTAAAGAGACTTGATCGCTCTATAGTATAACTGCTTACATTTAGACTTATTTTCACATTCAATGGACATTAGCACATGCATCATATTTCACATACTGAGTTCTCCGGCGCGAACTCATTATCAGACGAACCAACCAATCAGAGCCGTTCAGTAGCTCTGGAACCAATCAGGTTTAGTCAGTGTGTTGTTTGAATTTAAATAGAAGTGACTGCATTTTTTATAATTTTTTTATTTTTTTTTTGCATTTTACATGTTATCTTAAATATATGTTGTAGATATATGTAATATTTCATTTTAATAAAAAAAAAATTAAATCTTAGTAGTGGCTTTACAATGAATGAATCATGTAAAGGACATCAACGTAATCAACCAAAGTAACAACATATTAAACAACATATTTTAAGCAGGCCATTGCAATGCTTAATAAATAGTTGACAAACGTTTGTACATTGTAAATGTTAAACTTTTACTTTATACTTTTCCAAATACTTAAAATTATAAATATGTACATATTGCAAATATTTAGCATTTTGTGTAGACATGGTTATGAATTACATAAAACAAAAATTATAATTATTTAATGTTACTACACAAAGTACACTTTAAATAAGAGTAACACAAGTGTGTTTTCGGTAAATACACTAAAACGTCACTAAAAGTATGCTAAATTTTAGTAAATTCCTTAAAAGTGTAACTAAGAATATATTTATTACAATTTTATTTTTACTATACTTTTTAGGAATATATTAAAAGTATGCTTGTATTTAGCATAATCCCTAAAAGTGTAATTAAGTATATAATTAATACAAAATAATTTCTAGTACACTTTTTAGAAATATATTAAAATACAATTTAATATATTTTTAATGCACTTTAAATAGGCATGTTGGGAATACAAATGTATTATAAACATACTAGTTTCAAAGCATATTGTAAATACATTTAATAGTACGTCTTTTTCACCTGGTTGTGTATAGTACTGTATACACATACTGCCTCAAAAAGAAGTCTTTGTTAGGAATAATAAAATAAAAGCTATTGCAAACTTAAGAACCATTTTAATTTTGCATTTGAAAAATATTTTATGTTTATTATGACACAGGCTTATTGTTATTATTATTATTATTATTATTATTACATCTAATACAGCCTCTATATTCAGTTCTGAAACCTCGTAATTATGAATCTTTTTTTTTTCGCTGCAGTTTCAAGTGAAAAGTGTAAGTCCAAAATATCCAATATACATACAGTGAGGTCGATAAGTATTTGATTACCCTGTGATTTTGCAAGTTCTCGTCCTTAAAAAAATCATGGAGGGGTCTACAACTTGAGAGACAGAATCTAAAAAGACAAATCCAGAAATCTCACTGTATGTATTTTTTTAACAATTTATTGTTATTAATATTTATTACTGTGTCAAATTAGTAATAAGTAAATCAGCCAGATTTCTGACCCTCAAAGACCTGTTATGTTGCTTTTAAATAGCTGTCATAAAGACACCTGTGCAACCCACAATCAGCCAAAGTCTAAGTAGCAACATGGACAAAACCAAAGAGCTGTCAAAAGACACAAGAGACAAAATTGTAGAACTTTACAAAGCTGGAAAGCGTTACGGGGCAATTGCAAAGCAGCTTGGTGAAAAAAGTACAACTGTTGGAGCAATTGTCAGAAAATGGAAGAGGTTAATGATGACTGTCAATGTCCCTCTGACTGGGGCCCCACGGAAGATGTCTCCTTGTGGGGTATCAATGATGCTAAGAATGGTGAAGAATCAGTCCAGAACTACACGAGAGGAGCTGGTCAATGTCGTGAAGAGAGCTGGGACCATTGTTTCCAAGGCTACTATCAGTAATACACAAAAAATCTTCCATCGCATGGAAGGTTCCCCTGCTTAAGTCAGCCCATGTCCAGACCCGTCTGAGGTTTTCCAGGGACCATCTGGATGACCCAGATATGGGAGAAAGTCCTGTGGTCAGATGAGAACAAAGTAAAACTTTTTGATTTTAACTCTATTCGCCGTGTTTGGAGGAAGAAGAAAGATGAATATCATCTCAATAACACCATACCTACAGTGAAGCATGGGGCTGGAAGCATCAGCTCTGGGGGTGTTTTTCTGCACAGAACGACTGCACTGTATTAAGGAGAGGATGAACAGGGCCATGTATTGTGACATATTGGGCAAAAACCTCCTTCCTTCATTCAGAGCATTAAAGATGGGTCGTGGCTGGGTCTTACAACACGACAATGACCCAAAGCACACAGCCAGGAGATCGAAGGAGTGGCTCCGTAAGAAGCATATCAAGGTTCTGGAGTGGCCTAACCAGTCTCCAGACCTAAATCCAATTTAAAATCTTTGGAGGTAGCTGAAACTCAGTGTTGCAAGAGCAACAGCCCCAAAACGTGACAGATCTAGAGAAGATCTGTATGGAGGAGTGGGCCAAACTCCAAACTCCCTCCTGCAGTGTGTGCAAAACTTGCGAAGAACTCAAGGAAACCGTTTGACCTCTGGAATTGTTAAAAAATCAAACAGTGTGATTTCCGGAATTTTTCTTTTTAGATTCTATCTCGCACAGTGGTGAAAATTTCAGTGCTGAAAATTGTAGACCCCTCCATGATTTCTAAGAGAACTTGCAAAATCACAGGGTGGCCAAATACTTATTGACCTCACTGTATATATGTATATATATATATATATATATATGTGTGTGTGTGTGTGTGTGTGTGTTTTATGGAGTGATGAACAGGCTTATGAATTTATGAACAGGCTGACTAAACTTACAGTATCCTTAATTTGATTACAAGATGTACATGATATAAAAAGTAGTATAAAAGTATGAAAAAGCTTGAACTAAATCAGGAAGAAAACAAACAAACTAAAACATTAAATTAAAAATAAACTTCACTTAATCGGTGTAGCGTATGTAGTGTCTATGGGTTATGAATAAGAATAAAACAGTCTTTTTTTCTTTTTTCTTTTTATTGTAATGATAACATTTGATTATTTTTGATAGTTTATTATAAAGTAAATGTCAGTTTGTGAGGTTCATATTAAAAGAAAGGAAATGAAGAAGCCTTTTCCTCAACAACTGCCAACAAATACGCTTATCAAAGTTGTCATATGATAAGAAAGGGTATTGTTTTTGGTTTGATAACAACTTTGATAAAAGGTTTTGATTCTACTTCAAATGTTGACTACTGTACTCACATCCAATAATACGCTCACGTTTTCCATCCATCTCGTCAAACTACATTCCTTTTTATATGTGACTACAGAATGTTTCACTTTGCGTTCGTTCTCTTTGTTAGGGAAAACAGAAACATGCGCTGTGGTTTTATTATTTTAGTGTGGTTATAAAAAAAAAATCTATAGGGACTAAATACATCCATATATACGTGTGTGTTGCAGTAATTTAGTTATTTGCGCACAGATGTTTCACAGCGTTTCCTTGTGTTATGTTTTAAATCCTCTTCAATGTCCCTGGCAGCATTCACACGGGCCAGTTTGAACGAAACGAAACGAAACGAAAGAAAACAGACCTGTTGGTTGTAGACAATAGCTAAATCAAAAAGATGAAGCTGAGTTTGAGATGTTTGTTTTGTTTTTGTTTTTTCTAAAAACATTGCTTAGAATTATGACAAAATTATATCGTCGATATAGGCTCCTTAAATGTTGGGAGTGTACATCATACAACGCTTTGCCCCGCCTTCAGGAATAAAAGCACAGGCGTCACCTGCGTTAGTCAGAGCAGCCATGTAACCAGGAACAAGTAACCAGTAATACATGTCCTTTAGTTTCTTTTTCTTTTTCTTTTTCTAACATGTGTCACTTTCTGTTTTTCTGATTGCAAAGCAACAAGCAACTACTTTCTAATCGTTGTAAAGAAGAACATCACGGTTAGATAAGTAGCCTATACAAATGATCTTAATTCAATTTATTAAACTGATTTGGTGAAGAATTAAAAGAAGAAACAATGGCCATATTTGTTTTGCTCACGCTGCTTGTTTTAGTCGTAAAGGGTAGGTACTCTACTTGAATTTTCTATTTTTCGTTTTTTATCAATAGGTTTCTTTCACATCAACGCCGTCTTTCACTTAACCATTTGTCTTGTTTTTTTCTTTCTCTGTTTTAAATAATTTTGCGATATTAACTAATTACATGTAGTGTTTTTACTTTAATTTTTTATGACTTAATTCTAGTTTAAAGTATAAATCTTTTTTTTTTTCATCGTGTCATTTTTTTCATTCGTGTCATTCACGTTTTAAGAGTTTAATTACGAGACAATGTCAAATTCATTCAATTCGTAATAAAGTACAAAATGGCACCATTTTTATAAATTCGGATCTTTAATATTTGTCCCCCTCTTACCCCCATTACATTTGAGATTTTTAATTATTTAATCAACTGAAGACTAAAACAAATACACATTAAACATTGCTTATTGATAAACAATATCCAAATACAGTACATTTCAAATAAATAATCACATTAAATAGTCAATACTGCACATCACAATCCAAATCACGCAAAACACACCAGGTGAATGTTGGTAGGTTTGTCAGCAAGTACCTCTTCACTATCAAGAAAATCTGCAGTGCCGCTCTCACCAAATGAGTCTCCATCAACATAGCTGGAGTAAGATTCTATGTAGAAGGGAATTACATAAAATGCATTAAAAAAAAAAAAAAAAAAAGATGATGGTATCATCTTGAAATTACACTAATTACATGGCATGAATGCAACATCAGAAAAGTCCAGAAAAACATGAAATTTGTTGAAACTTCAAAGAGATTTCAACCATGGCAGGAACTTTAGATTCGCTTCTCCTCGTTTTCTGATGCGACAAAGTGGTATAGAATTCCATTTATAATGCACACACACACAGGTTGTTTTTTGTGATTTATGAGGTGTAATGGTCTTTATACTGTACAGACTGTGTGTGGTGTTGTCCTACACTGACCCTACACCTAGGAAACTACAGGCATTTTTATATTTTCAAAAAAAACACTATTTAGTATGTTTTTAAAGCCTTTTGAATTACGGGGACACTGAAAATATCTTCATAAATCATCTTCACATCCTAATACCATGATGTCATTATACATGTCATATACAAATTTGTGTCCTCATAAACCACATAAATATGCACACACAAACACACACTGTATTTATTATTATAACTAGTTATTATTGTTTATTTTTGTCTTCAGCTGGGGCTGTTTCAAACTCGATGTCAGTGATGGAGGGAGAGCTTGTCACTCTAAAAAGTGATGCTATCAATCAAGGACGTGACCGGATGCTGTGGTATTTTAATGACACTCTCATTGCCCAGATTAATGAAGATCCCAATAAGAGCTGTGTGTACTATGGTGAAGGTGAGATCTTCAGAGACAGGCTGGAGGTGGACTATGAGACTGGATCCCTGACCATCACAGACATCAGACCTGAACACACTGGACTCTATGAAGCAAATTTAATCAAAAGCAAGAGCTCAGGAACCAGGCAAAGCTTGAACCGAACCAGCAAGTGTGACCGCACAAAAATCAACAAAAAAATGATAAACATGGGCGACACCGTAATGACATTCAGTGTGACCGTCACTGGTGAGTCTTTTAATCACATCAAACCAGTTTGGATTCTTGACTATATAAAAACAGCTTCAAAAAACATTTAGTCTATTTCAGTAGACAGCTTTATTTTTTATGATATTTAATCATTTATTGTGAAGAAGAAACCAGACCATGAAATGAGTATGTTTTATCCTTACTTCCTTTTTTATTTGTTTAAAATTACATCACATTTATTAGTTCATTTATAAAGACACATTATTCTTAAAGGTGACCATTCATTCATTAATTTTACTTTATTTCTTAAGCACTTTACAACCACCAGCAGCGGACCAAAGTGCTGAACATTAAAATCAGATTAAGAAACCCACATATAGTTCATAATGCACAATTAAATAAATAAAAATAAAACTGCGCATGTAAGCCATACATTTATACTATTCAACAAATTTCAGATCAGTTGACAAAGGCCAAGGAGAAGAGGTAGGTCTTGAGAAGAGGTTTGAAAAAAGACAGCGAAGGGGTCTGCCTAATGTAGAGAGGCAGGGCATTCCGTAACTTAGAGGCAGCCACCACATTTGCACGGTCACCTCTGAGCTTACGTTTGGTTTTTGGGACACTGAGAAGCAGCTGATCTGCTGATCTAAGGGCACGCAACGGTATATAGGGGTGTAACAGTTCAGAGATATAGAGTGGGCCAGATTTAAAAACAAACTAAACATTTTCAAACTGAATTATCTGCGCAGTATGAAATGGGAGTGATATGCTCAAAATTGCATTTTGCACCAGCTGCAGATGGGCCAGAGAGGACCCACTTTTTAACCCAAGATTTGTGATAGCTGGTTTGATGTACTGGGCTAGGGCAGTCAGAATCAACCATGGATATCCCAGTAATATCCCTGAAAACCACGACTTCCATTGTCTTTTCATGAACACTTAAGAAATTAAGAGCCGTTCAAGTCTTTATGTCGTTGAAACACTGAAGCAGTGGTCCGACATTCTCACTTTTTTAATAGGGACATAGATCTGGGTGTCATCGGCATAAGGGTGGAAAGACATGCCATGCCTCCTAATTATAGATCCAAGGGGGAGCAAGTAAAGAGAAAAAAGAAGAGGTCCTAACACTGAGCCCTGTGGGACCCCATATAACAGAGGGACAGGGGGAGATACATAATCCCCAATGCTGACACTAAACAACCGTCCTTCCAGAACCTAAACCACAATCTAATAGTGATTGGTGATCATACACCAATAACGTGTTTGCATTTGTGACTGAGAATATATGAAAATTAATCCATCAAATGATTTAGCATTAGACCCAAATTACCCAATATGAAATATATTTTAAGTAATCTTTTACATTTCTAACATGGAAAGCGTAGATAAATAGAATATGTCCAATTGATACTGATTGAGATAAAGTGAGATGCATTCACACTAATGCTTGTCTGTCTTCATCCGTTCTAGAATCAGTGTGTTCAGCACTTTTAACAGGAATGGGTGCTGGTGTTGTTGTTGGTGTTCTTCTGGGTGCAGCTTTTCTTGGACAGATTTACTATCGTCGGAGGAGCTCTAAAATGGGCAAGTATCACCTACAGATACTACAGTCACAGGAAAGCATCATCTGTTTAAAGTGTTTGATTGTCTGTGTGATTTTTTTAATTAACAGAAAACAAGGAGAAAAACACGTCTGAGCAGCTGTTGAATGTCCCAGCGTGAAGTAAGGTACTGTTTACTGTCTAGAACATAGAGTATAGTGCAAATGGCATCTTAAAATCTTCACCAGTTATACAGTTATAATAGTTGTATAGTTGCTGCACGTGTGAAAAAGCAAAAGAAAGATTGTGAAAGATCTGATTTTTCGCATCCATAATGAGCTACTTTCCGAATGTGGTTTAAAATCAGATACATTTTCTGGACTTCTGGTCTGTGTCTAAACATGTTAATGTGATTCCCATGAGAAATTTAAGGCAACAGCAGGTGAGGGAGACACAATAATTTCCTAATGTCAGATTATAAAGCAGATGTTGCTTGTGCACACTTGCACAAAAAGAAATTATACAAATTAGATATGGGCAGAAGATTGGCTCTGTGCATTAAGCCTTGGAGTGTAAACATAAATAATCTTTAGCCTATATATATATATATATATATATATATATATTCCTTATGCCTGAATGAAATTTACAGAGATGTAACTTTAATGGAGAATACAATGAACTGGTTGGTGACAGATTCTCTGTGACTAAACAATGTTAATGTCTTTCTCTTCTGGGATTTGTTGTTTTACTAGAGAAGGACAAAGACCACATGACCTGAGAGGATAACAACAAGATCGGTCAAAGAAATCTGGATAATGGATCACCTGCACAAATACCCTTTTTCAGAAATATTATGATCACATATCTTACTACACTAAAAACAGTAGTGCTGTAAGTGTTGTAAAACGTTTTGTTTTTTTTCTCTCTGGTTTGGTTCTGTAACCAGTTTCATAAAAAAAGGATTCAGGATAAACAATCATCTACATGAGCCTTTAGTGGTTGCTTGCAACAAATTATTCTTTGTTTTATAATAGCACTTTATGTATTTCATGCACTGAAGGATAGTGTTTGTAGTTGAACCTGATAGTTGCAGGTTATCTGCTGTTGTAGATGGTCTCAGCAGATCAGATCAGATGAACATTGGATGTTTGAACGTTTCTGGATTGAAGCATCTGACAGAAACTCATTATTATTGAACACTGGGTGGCGGTATTCACTGTAGTGTCTTATGACATGTTTTCTTTCTACTTCAAGATACAATCTGCTTCTAGTATTCTAGCTAAACTTACATAGAAAATTATTTGTGATTATTAGTATAATGGGGAACAAAAAAACTGTTAAAATAATTTGTCTGTTATTTGTATATCTGAACTAAACCTTTGAAACGTTTTGCAGCACTTCTGCTGATACAAAGGTTTACTAATGCAATACAATAACTTACACTTAACTGTTTAAATGCTGTAAAAAAGAACAGTTATGGTAACCCAAATAAATGCTAAATCCCCCTTCTGATCATATTTATTCATATATTTATTCATATTTGTGTATTTACATGAGATTTTATGTCTGTAAATTTTGTAAGTTTTCTGCCCCTGCAGAATGGCTTTTGTCTTTATTATTAAATTGTACATTGTTGTGTTTTTATTTAATTATAATTCACTGAGCTATACTCTGACAATACCACATTTCAAACATCATAACCATCAGTTGGTAGGCCTACAGACCACAGTCTTTTAGCTTTTAGACCATTTTTCGCATATGACGCTTCCTCTCTGAATTTGTGATATGTTGTTCCTCTCTGTTGTGATATGGCATGTAAAAAACTTTTTCATATGCAGTATCTTCAAAACCTCAAATCTGAGTCAAAACCACTGTAGGACACTCAAAAACAAGTCTATATGTCAAAATTTTGAAGTGACAAAAAATTGACAGAAACTGTTAATATTCTCATAGATATAAGTGTCAATTGTGGCTAGAAAGTGGTGAAAGTGTAATTTGCTCCCACAAGTCAAACTTTCTGAAACAAGGTTTCAGAAAAAAATGACACATTGCATTTCACCCCCTAATAGGATGGTAATGGAAAAAATGTCATTAGGAAAAAGCTGTTGGCTACAGCTGTTGGTGTGAAAAACATTTGATGAAGTAGCTCTTATCTGGAAGTATCACCTACAGATAACAAATATAGATGGAAACATCTTCTTATTAAGAACAAATACTGTTTAAGTGTCTTTGTGTGCGTATGTGTTTATCAGAAGACATGAGGAAAAGCAAGTTGTGAAAGTCCCAGTATAAGGTAAGATACAAATATTATTGTACAATAATACAATAAAAATGAACTCTGTGATCAAAAGTGATTGATTGATTAAAAAAGATAAACTGATCATCTTTCCACATTGATGGTTATTCCAGTTACAGTTGTTGTTTTTTCCTTGATGCTGTTAAAATAGTCATGTTTTTCCAGTTAGGTATTACGAATCATTCTCACACTGCAAGCCCACTTCTACTCTTAAATCGACCCCCTGACATTGACAACAATAAGCAGGATATGACCTTTATAAAAAAAGAAAAGTGTGACATCGAGAGCATGTTTTCTCAGAAATACCTTCTCTTAGAGGATCTATAACCAGTGAAACTAACACTGCTTATGCCGCGTTTAACAGTGACCCGCGAGGTCATGAATATAAGTGAGAATTGATTCTGATATCTCACATTACACTGCGTTATAGTTTCACATTTTACCCTCACACAGCAATATCAAAGACAATCTTTTATTTATCACTATTTATTAATGGATTCAGCATTTTAGTGACGGCAGACATCTAACTGTGAGTGTTATAAGAACAGGGATGGAAAAAGCACTACCCATACATTATTCACAATAAAACATCAGCCAAAGAAAATAGCAGTACACGTTCTCATGAAGAAGCCATTTATACGTTTAGGAGGTCAGACCACATGTTTCTAGAAATCAGACTACAGCAGGTTTCATTTAGCCTCCAAAAGGCCAAACTCTAGAGGAGGGCCATCTGAGAACTCTGTGGTAGTCGCTAACTGCAAATAAATAATGTTTTAGCTAAGTGAACACTAGGCATGTTTGTCTACCCGAAAGGCAAGATTTGCCACTTGCAATTTTAAGAGGAATTGAAGTTGAACGCATCACTTTGTAGTGATGTCAGTGTGGATTTTGTGTAGGATCTTAAATATGTTTTCTAAAAACATATATATATATATATTATACAATTTAATAATATTTAATATTTAAAGGCACCCAAAGTCTTCTGCGCGCAGGCCTGTCATTTTTCCGAAATAGCGATAAGGCACGCTGCCGGTGTGGACAGGACTTTATACTTCATGTAGATACTACAGATTCTCAACAATCCCAAAACTCATCTACAAGCTTTAAAGAACTTAAGCAGGAGTTGTAACGCTTGTCGCAGGAGGGTCTCTTATCTTCTAATGGCGATTGGTGCATACTCCACTTGATCTTCCTCTTTAACATCCTGCAAACAATATAAGTTTGTAGCCTTTTTTTTACAGTGCCTATGAATCTGTTGTGCTTTTATCTGAATCACAATCAGTCATATATGTACAAGCATGATCTGGCAGTTACATTGATAGAGAGACGATCTTACCGTT
Organism: Enteromius afrohamiltoni; assembly: GCA_034779775.1. NCBI lineage: Eukaryota > Metazoa > Chordata > Actinopteri > Cypriniformes > Cyprinidae > Enteromius > Enteromius afrohamiltoni. The sequence goes on along the minus strand of JAUYWG010000060.1, from coordinate 72,566 downwards.
TTCTTCACTTTTCTTCTGTCGAATGTTGGCTCAATGTAAGTGATCTCTTCAGGAGGTTGAACTGTTAAAAAAAGAATACAAATAATAATAAATGCATTAAATAAAAAATTCAATTTAAAAAAATAACTAATTCAACCAGATCTGGTTCTTCACAACATACAGTATGTGTTGTTATAATAAGAGTGTCAAAAAGCATTTTAATTATGATTTGTTAATTGTGCAATGTGAACATGTTTATATGATCCATTACACAGTTTAAGAAATGAATTCAGTTAAAATTCCTTACAGAAAATTAATTTTAAATGCATTCTCTGTAGATCATTTTTATAATCTATATAAAATGTATGTAATCATACTAGGCCAAATGCTAAGGTAATTAGCATTTTATTATGATAAAATTAAGTAAAATGTCACCCATCAGTTAAACAGTGTTATTCTAGCTCAAAACAAACACCAGCTTACTGCTGCATTTTTTTTTCAATTAGTATTGTGCTTCTGAGTTATTGTGTCATTATATTTATACAGAAATGCATTTCTTTTTTTGTATTTCCAGTATGTTTTAAAGCAGTTTAATTTTTTTTTTTAGCGAGATGACCACCAAAACAACTTGCCTTTTTGATCAGTTTTTCTACATTTCCTGCACATGAGAAATATCCCAAACACAGCCACAACCACCAGAGACACAGCCGCAGCAGAAACAGAGATCAACACTATCAGAGACAGAGAGCCTGTGATGATAGAGAGACAATCATTAGCGTTGCAGCTTCATTTGCTGACATCATATACTTAGTTTACTCTGTGCTTCTGATTCAGATTGTGTATTTGACTTGTTCGTTATAGGCCTTTATGTCATTTACTGTCGGGAGTGCTATGTTTGTACGCTGTTAAATCAAGTAGTTCACCTTACTTACATAAAGTTAGTAAGCTGTACTTAGTTGTTATCCTTAGTATTTTGTAGTTTTCTCGTAATTGCCATCCCCAGATGTGCCCCTTTTGTATTTCCCCTTTTGCTTTTTCAGTGGTTGAATATCGATGTGCTTTTGTTCCCTACAGTCCTTGTTTCTTGTTTTTTGTTTTGATTTGAAGTTTTAAACAATAATATATTCTTGAATTTAGATCTGTCTCTTTGCTTGCTTTCTTTTACGTCATGATTATTACAGTGTCACATTTACATGCACATTTGCATAGTCAAATCTAACAGGCGAAGATAGCAAGTGTAAGGATCAAGAATGCTCATCAAAGCATTGAGGTTTTAGGACAACTTCGATAAAAGGCTATGTTCCACTTCAAATTCTGACTAGTGTAGAGAAGTGAATGAGTGAAGTGACTTGTGGCCAGGTATGGTGACCCATACTTGAAATTTATGCTCTGCAGTGAAAACACACACACACACACACACACCGTGAACACACACCCAGAGCAGTGGGCAGCCAGTGCAGCAGTGCCCGGGAGCAGTTGGGGGATCGGTGTCTTGCTCAAGGGTCTCACCTCAGTCGTTGAAGGTGGGAGAGAGTGCGGGTTATTCACTCACACCACCTACAATTCCTGTCGGACCTGAGACTCGAACCCTCCACTTTTGGGTTACAGGTCCGAACTCCCTATCCAAAGGTCATGGGTTTGACTCTGAGGTATATTCTCAGGTGTGTTCTAGGTTGTGGACTGGCTATGTATATTTATATCTCATAAATGGCTCATAATATGTAATTACAAGTTCAGGTTGTGTTGTTTAGTGTAGCTAAAGGTTTGTAGCCAGGCTGTTTTGCTCACCATTGACTTCCATAGTAAGGGGAAAACAACCTGGTTACTAACTTAGTTCAAAATATCTTCTTTTTTGGGGGGAACTTTTCCTTTAAGACTCCAGCAGATTTCCCATTGAGATTGATTGTAATTCACTCTCAGAATTTGTTTAAGGTTAAATTGACCAATCTTTTTAGCACATGACCAGACTGAGATGAATAAATAAATGTTAATCTCACCTGAACATGGCTGACAGAGTCTGCTGATGTCCAGATGTCTGGTCTGGTTTGTGATGGGATTGTTGAGCACACAGCTGTAGGTGTTGTTCTCCTGATATTCCACCTCCAGAGGTAGAGAGAGACTGATGCTGAGATCAGACACACTGATGCTGGACAATAAACTGTTTCCTTTGTACCAGGAGAGAGTCACATGACCCACGTTCACCACTGAACACAACAATGAACAATATGATGATGAAGAACAGTTTGAAGAGTTGCTGCTGATGACAGGAACAGGAAGACGAGCTGAAAAAGATCATCAGATGAAATCATTAATAGTAGTAAATAAGAGTCTGTGTTTGTGTTGAGGGAGTGTTTGTGATATCAGTCACAAACAGTAGATTACTATGTTTAAAGATTTATTTATTTGTTTGTTTTGTTTATTGAGATGCCACCTTTAAAGTAATCAATCAAAAGGAAAGTCAAAAACAAGTGAAACAAAAAATAGTTTAACTCACCATAAATGGTAAGACTGAAATTCTTGTTCACTTTATCTTTGAGCTCTACTTTATAGAGTCCAGTGTGTTGAGTTCTGGTGTCTGTGATGGTCAGAGATCCAGTTTGATTGTCCAGCTTCAGTCTCTCTCTGAATCTCTCATCAAGAACATCATCATACACAGCCATGATGTTGCCTATTAAATCGATTTCAGCTATTAAAGTGTTTTCAGCTCCAAACCTCCACAGAATCACATCATCATCCATCAGTTCAGTAAGACTAGAGTCTAGAGAGACTGAATGTCCCTCCAGCACTGACACTGACTCCACTGCATCACCAAACACACCTGATGAAGAGTCACAGATTAAGGATTCATAACTTTATGCTGGTTTACTTTAAGACCAGTATTTTAATTATGTAAAAATTAATAATAATAAGGAGAGCACAAAACAGCACCACAGACAGGAAAGAAGATAAAGAAAATATAAATAAGTATGAAAAAATAAAATAAAATAAGACAAATCTGAGAGAATATGAATCTGTTCAGTATACTGTGATAATAAATGTGAATCTAAACCAGATTTGAAATACTTACTCAATGTCAGTGTATCAGAAAATAATTTAGAATCTCATCTTAGATATGAACTAAATCAGTAAAAAAATTAAATATGAATAGATAAAACACTTGTTTATTACTTACCAGCCAGTTTGCACAAACAGAAGCAGAACAGAATGACAACATGATCCATTTCCTTTAAGCGCTGTATGATTATAACATCTGACATAAACTGCTTGACATAGCAGAAGTGAGATACCTACGTGAATCCTCCCCCTGACAGGATCAGACCACCCTTCAGTGGAAGCGCACTAGCTGTGACCACACTAGCCACAAATGCCTATTCAGCTTTTAACACTCGCAGAAAAATAACACATGTACCGTGTTTACCTGCAGCATTCATTGTAAGCCGTTTTAAATGTTAGCTTGTATTTTGAATTATATATTGCACCTTGTTGTGTTACGACGTGTATTTTTATTTACCTTTTTTTTGTTTTTTACATAATTATATAAATTATTCTCAGGTTCTTGAGTCACGACAACTGGATTATAGCTCTCGTCATGCTTGTGTCATCATACATGATCTATCAATCAGCTGACATACTGGCAGGATAAAAGCCTCTGTTTGCTCCTGGTTTCAGTGACAGAGCAGAGTCAGATCTTGCCACTCGCGTCCCCAGGGTCCAGTTAGCCAAGATTGCTTATTAATATGTTTGTTCTGTGCTTCATGTTGATTGGATTTCTGTAGCCTAAATAGAAGCTGTAGCTGTCACAGAAAAGGTTGTATTTTGCTTTAAGAAATTCATTTTTTTGTTTTTGTGAAGGATATTTTATTTTATAAATGATGTGTAATTTAGTCTGAAGGTTCAGTGGTAAATTGTACTTGAGTATAGTAAAAACGAATAATATTGACACCTACAGGTGGATATGTGTAACGTTGTTCAATTCTGTGTTCTAGCCATGTGAGGGTCAGATTCACGACGAAGCGCACACGTTGTAGATTTGTAAGATTATTTGTTAGAAGCAGAGGTGGACGAAGTACACAAATCAAGTACTTGAGTGAAAGTACAGATACATACAAAAACATATTACTCCAGTAAAAGTAAAAGTTCTTTAATTTTACTCGAGTGAAAGTAAAAAAGTACTGATAGATTTATTTTGCAATTTTATAGATACAGTATATTTTTGTTGTTGATTGGACCACATTGACGATCATGATGTAATTTTCACTGTGAAGCTTACATTGCAACGTACCTGAGAAAAAACAGATTTGACTGTCTAATTTTCACCAGTAAGAAAAAGGTGTTTTAAAGTTAACCCACTAAGCATTGGACGTCGGATAGACGTGCAGATCATGTCTATTTTGAGTCGGTCGGTCCAGGACCAGTTCTGTACGTCTATACGACGTCCAATGTTTAGTGGGTAGGTTATTGTTTTGCAGAACGTCACAGTTATATAAGACATGAGAATAAGTTAGGAAAAAATATTTTCTTTTTTTTTTCTTCTCAAACCTTGTCTGTGTTCTAAACACTCCTGGCCAAATGCCCCCAGAGGGCATTACTTCCCACTTTGATAATTACTGTAGTTACATGAACATCACATCCTTTCTTTTTCTCCTCAGATGTAATATATCAAAATATTTGCACATTATCTAAAAATTACAAACAATTAGCATCATATAACAATATTTAGACCTTTTTTATCAGTCTTTTTTATTTATAATTTATAGACTTATACATCAGCAGGGCTCTTAAGTTTTGAAGACAGGCAAGAGTGACATCTCCTTAACCATGCGATTGGCGAATCAGTTTGAATCAGTTTGTTAATGGATTTCTATGCACTTGTAAGAGCCGTGTTGAATATTCAGGGCCCTAAGCAGAATAGTTTACATGAAGGAGCTGATCTAACCCACGCTCGCGCTTCCTTGCGAGCATGGAGGACACAGAGCCAGAGATAAGATGCAACTTGACATTTATTAAAACAACGAACGACAAAAATACACGACATGGTGAATGAATTTATACAAAGACAAGATACAGCTGGCGGAGAATGAAAAACTAATGACAAGGGCGGGGTTACAAATGATGAGACACATGAGGGAATGACATGAAAACAAAACATAAAAGCACGTGGACCAGGTAAACAAACACACCAAGCACATGGACTTAACCTGAAAACACAACAACACAAGATGAAACTAAACACAGAACCACGCTACGGTGTTACATAAGTATTGTTGAGCCCCAACCCTCAAAAACAAAACATCCTGTGTACATGTTTCGCTTTGATTGTCTATAGTCTGGAATTTTCTTAGTAAACCCCTGTGGACTGCTTTCACTTTACCGGCATGACAGTGAGAGACAGGCATGACGAAAGTATTGTAATCACTGAATGAATTAAATGTATTGATTTTGTTTTGTTTTGGAAGAACGAAGATATAAGCCATACGTACTGTAGAGCAACAGAGACATTTGAATCAGTTTGCGGAGTCTGCGGTGGACAAAATGGGATGCATTTTTGTTCTCACTCTTTTCATTTTGCTCGTTTATGGTAAGACACTTACATTTTTACCCCCAACACAGGCTTTCAGTAATGGAAAATAGCTTAAAATTATCTAGGATTGTATTTGTCGTTGTTTCAAATAATTTAATAGGCTAGATTAATATATAGTATACTTTACTAATATATAGTATATAGTCATAACATGATTTTTCTTAATCTGTGTTTCTGGATGGCAATATTTTATGTAGTTTCTGTTCAGGACAAGGAAATGGCGGAAAGCGACCCAGAACATCTGATTATACAAAATTAGTCTTATTTTTAAAACGGTTTATATTTCCTATAAAAATTGAGAAGAGTAGCCTACTATAGAAGCCCACGAGGCGAAACTCAGCAGAACGCTCCGCAACAGTTCCTCCCATGAGGTCACTGTGCCGCCGGCATTGTGGACTGACACCTCCACAGAAACACCATGAGCCAGTCGTGCTTGACTTGACTCATTTATTATAACACATCTGCCTACGTTTACTTGGTGCACTTGGGGGGGGATTTCTCCCCTCTCTGGTTTATAGAAACCTGCCTCTGCTAAATTATATATA
>JAUYWG010000060.1:36072-46443 GCA_034779775.1 Enteromius afrohamiltoni | reverse complement strand
TGAATTAAACCTGTATCCTGTTTTCTGAGTAACATTGAGAATATCACTGTATATTGTTGCAACACCACCACCATGACCACTCTGATGGGGCTCATGCTTGTAACAGTAGTTTGGTGGAGTAGACTCATTTAGACCAATATAATCATTAGGTTTTAGCCAGGTTTCTGTTATGCAGAGTACATCAAAATTATTCATTCAATCACTTCATTCACAATAACTGCTTTCGGGGCAAGTGATCTAATGTTTAGGAGTCCAAGCTTTAAAAATGATATCTGTTCATCTATTTTGTTTTTTCCTGGTTTAATTACGATCAGATTTTCCTGCATTAATTTTACGTTGTGACCTCGTTATTCGGGGAACAGACACAGTCTTTATACACTGGACAGTGCAAGTACTATCGTCTAAGCGTTCAGAACCAAATGCATCGTAGCAATCATTTGAGAATGTACCTACTAGTCAGATGGAGCGTAGCGTCCGGGAGATGTTGTCCGACAGCAGTTCTGCTCCGACTCTGCTGGGGTGCAGGCCATCAGCACGGAAAAGCCTAGAACACTCTCACCTTCCTTCAGGGTTGCGGGTATCTGTGCAGAAATATCGAGAACGCGAGTGCCAGGAAACCAGTGCGTGTGGACTTTGCCTTTAGCTATAGTAGCGCAAACGTACCGGACAATGGAATCTCCGACGATCACAGCGTTGCGTTCCGCCTCGCGCAGGGGTGAATAAACAACGGTAATGTGTGTAAATAGTGTGTAGACAATGCTAACAAGGTTAGTGGTCACCACGCTGGTGGTGTTAATGGGCTATGAGCTAACGGGTCAGGAAATCAAACTAAAATAGTGATAACAGAGCAATCCGATTGTTTTAGTTGAAAAATACAACAGGTGGTATATTAACACGTTATAAGAAACAAAAATTATGGTTTATAAAGTAGATTTGTGATTGAAAATAGACAATAAGGAATTAACTTAAAGGAGCTCCCATTTGTCTCGTCTGTCTCGCTGACACGTCACTTCCCGTGCAAATCTTTGCATTGCATTGTGTGCTACAGCCTTGTAATGAATATTCATGTCAATTCCCACCCAGGGCACCTCAGAATTAGTGTAGCCTTATATCTTGAAAACACCAATCAGTCCTTGGTTCGATGAGATTGGCTAACTTATCCTGCATTAATTTTCCTTTTTAGAATGAGGGAGCTGAATGAGGAGGACTCATTGTATGTAGCACTACTAGACTCAGCTATGAGGTGTAGGTGGAGCTGGGCATGGCTCAAGGTAGAATTGAGAGCCAGACTTCCTTAAGCGCTGCTGCAGCCAGAAGAACCAAGGCAGAAGAGCCAGAAGGAGGAATCCGGCTAAACAATGAAAGCAAGCTTGTGAAACCCTTGTCCAGGCTAAGAAGAAAAAAAAAGTTTTTCAGTAAAACCTACTATTTTTCAGTATGTTTTTCATTAAAGATTTTTTTTTGTTTCCCTCCATGGCGTTTGCATGCATGTGTGTTTGTGAAACCCTTGTCCAGGCTAAGATAGAAAAAAATAAATGTCTTTCAGTATAATATAATTTGTGTTTTGGTTCTTTTCCTTTTTTTGTGTCATGCACCTAACACTTCACACTTCAGTTCACAGTGTTGCCCATTCTAACCCTCCCCCCAGATACTTTCACCTTTTTTTCTCTGATGAGTTTGCAGGTCTGGGTTTCATTTGTATCTGGTGGTTTGGGCTCAGTCGCAGTGTGGTTTAAGTAACAGGCCATTTTTTTAAAATGTTAAATAGTTCCACTGCAAGGCTACAGCTTGTCGAATGTTTCTGGTAACACACCAAGAGCATCCAGTCAAGTAACTTAACAAGTAACAATCTTGATGTTTCGTCATTTTTAGCTTTTTAGCGACATCTGAGTGTTTTTATTGTAAACATTGTTAACCAATACTACACTTTTTTTTCCTTTTTTAGGTCATGCTGTGACTGACAATAAAATACACACACACACACACACACACAAATAATAATAATTTATTTGTGTGCTGTAATCTTGTAAGTTCTTAGAATCCATATGGCTATGAGTCAACAAACCCAAGTTCAAGCCAAATTCACCTATCTTTAAGATACAACAACTTTGACATTTTTGTCAGTAAGTGATATAGTTTAATTGTAAATGTCATGCTTTTCCTCGTAATTTCCATAAACACGTACATGGTGTTTATTATTTACAATTATGGCTAATCATATTTTGTGTTATTTGTCATGTGATTTGTCATGTGAGACCAACAACCAGAAACCAGAGAAAAAGAAAGAGCAAGACACAGAAAGAAGAGAAGAGAGAAAACTCAAATGTTCTTCTGACATGAACACAGCGCCGTAGAAATCTCAGAAATATCTAGGTAAGACAGTAGTACTTTTTTTTCCCTCTCACTTCAATATGAACTGACATGTAATGCAGATGTTTTCAGTTGTTTTATGCCACCTCCTTATTTGTTCACCTGCATATTTCCAGCTGAATATCGGAAGGGGATAAAAAGAGAGTAGAATATGGAAAACAATCTATTCAACTGGGAAGCTGACCGGATGGAGAAAAGGGTCAGATTGTCCATCTTCACCATTGTTGGTGCGTGTGCAGGTTTACCAGCTTTTTTTTGGTCTGTCAGAGATCTAATTCATCACAGAAAGAATGGACGACGTATTTCATCCTCAAGAGTCTCTGGTCTCCTCTTAAACCAGCTGGTGGCGCTAGAGGGAATTCTGTCAGTGACGTATCCACTGTGTACTGCTTGTTTTCTGTCTTGTTCAACATTTTTTTATACATTTCTGTTTCTCTGTATCATTATTTTTGGAATTCTTGTCTTATTTTTTAATATATATGATTTAATTTTCAGTGTTTTGGCCATCATTGTGTCAGTAATAACAGGGATGATATCTTGTGTAGCTTCATGTTCTGCCAACTTTCACTCTGACACATCCACGAAACCCGATCATCACATTGTGGTTGTTTTTATATTTAGTTTGCTGGTGTTTTATCTGCCGCATTTTCTATGCAGATTACTTTTAAGGTTTACTATGTTTTTATCAAAACTTCTTCCTCTTGCGAATATTCCTTCATTCCTGATGAGTATGAGACTGATTTCAGATCCTCTCCTGTGTGTGTTGGTCAGCAGACAGAATCTCAGAATACAAACATCACTAAAGCCTGAGGGGACTAGTTTAGTCTGAGGAGGTCTTGTAGATTCAAATATTTGGTCCCACTTTAATGTACTTTAATGTGCATCCAAAAAAAGTAACAGAGTAAAGGTTTTAAGGTTGGGTTACAGTGTAGAGGTAGGATCATCAGTATAATTACTGTATATGTAAAATTAGGTTTTGATGTAGGCTTATTACTGAATTAAAAAGTCCCCTAAAACAGGTTTAAATGCATCTACCGTAAGAATTTTTATAAAAATAATTAAAATAATTTTCTAATGACTTTATATTCCTTTAATTCAATTCAGATCTTAAGGTCTGTTGAACAAGTGTTTTGATTCGTCACCACAAACAGATTTTTTACAAGGCTTTGACTTAGTTGAATAAATGAGCATTACACATTTTACTGTATTTCTGAAGGAAACTGACCGTCTTCAGGAAATGTTAAATGTCATTTTCTTTTCATCTTGCATGTAATAATAAATAGTCTAAAAAATAATTGTTTGCGAGCGGAGCGCTGCTTTGTATACAGTATTACCAGGGAAACCTAACCTCTCCTACAACAACAACCCAGGGATTATGAAAATATGTTACCTAGTGATGTATACCGACAACAGGCAGAAGATTTGTTACCGTTACTGGTGTTTTGGTGAACAGAGACGATACGGTTATTGTGGCAAAATCAATAATCAGAAAGCAACAGTCTACCACAAATAAATCTTTAAAAGTGTAGCAAATATTAAATTTTAAAAAAAAAAATTATTACAGTTACATTTTAAATAATACGTTATTGGTTAGTTCACTTTTAAACCACTATTTCTTATCTTTGTCTATCTATGTAAAAAAAAATGGATGACTGGAGTGGAAACCTGTTGGAAAACAAGTATCAGTACAAACATTTCCCAATTATACTTTTTAGTTACAAACTGCTATGTAGATTGTGTTGTAAAAACCAGAGGTGCTTCAACTTCAGTTTTTGAAGGTTAGAATGTGCTACTCTTTCACTGGTTTCTGGTTTCAGTTGTATCCGGTGGTTTGGTCACAGAGTGGTTTAAGTAACAGGCCCAAATTCAGGCCAAAAACAAACCCAAATTTACCAGTCTTTAAGATAACGACTTTGACTTAAACTTAAAATGTCTTTTAAATGTTATGCTGTTACTAAATTGGCACAGTTTGGTTTATCACTGTCACGGCTGTATGAGAAGAACACAGAGGAATTCATCGTCCACATTGTACAAAAATACCCTGACGCAAAAAAACGAAGCGATGTACATATCACTTCATTTTTTTTTTCGTCAGGGTATTTTTGTACAATGTGGGCGATGCAGAGCACGTGGGAAAGGCAACTGTGTGTAGAGCCATTCGCACAGTATGTTTGGCACTTAAGCACTTCTTACACAGGTTTGTACAGTTCCCTGGCCATAAACTTCTGCATGTTATTAAAGAGGAATTCCACTGAGTGGCACGTTTGTGCTTTGTAGTAAAATCTTACACATATTTAATATGTAATCATACTATTTATATCTATACATGTATTCATCCTGCACACACACACAGACTTTATAATTCCATATATGACTTTCTATTTCAGGGTTCCCAAAGGTAATTGGGTGCATTGATGGCATTCCTCAATAAATGAGAGAGAGTATGTAAATAGGAAATCTATTCATAGTATCTGTAACGCCGTAGGCGTGTCTTGTCATTGTCTTTTGCTTGTGTTTTTGTTGATGTCTTGTGCCATGTGTTCCAGTCTGTTTATTTACCTGATTCTTCACGTCTGTACCTCATTTGTAACCCCGTTCTCATCAATGATCATTACTGTCCAGCCGTGTTTGTCCAGGTGTGTGTAATTAGTCCCAGTATAAATTCAGGCCCCATGTCTTTGTTGATTGTTAACGGTACATGTTGGTCTTGAGATCGTCTGCATTGATCTCCATTTCGTCAGCTTCCCATGTATTCTTGTTAAATGTTCACGCTTCTAAGGAATCTTCTGTCTCCGTGCCTCTGTATTCCAGCTGAGCAACAAGATTGCAACGTCACTTCAGAGAGCAATTTGTGACCGTATCAATGTGCAGGTAACATCTTGTGTCCTTAAATTTTTTGCCTTGTCAAAGTCATTAAACTCATTACTTTTTTCCCAATAACTATAGGTAATAGGCAACCCACATCATTACTAATGTTGAGCCAGAATGGCCAGGATCTGCATTATTCCAGTCATTTCAGCAGGGTATGTTTTTCTGTATACAATGTTTTTTTTTTTTTTTTTTTTTTTTTTTTTACTATATTTGTATTGTACACTTGAATCATTACAGGACATTACAATGGTTACTTGCAGGGGGACAGAGGATAATCTTGTCTGCCCTATTTAATGACACCCTACCCTGAACCTGATCCTGGTTCACTGCCGAACACGGGCCAAGGTGGAGATGACCATAGGGATCCTAGGTCTAGGTTTCAGTGTCTGCATGGACTCTGACATTCAACGTGTGTTGTTGTGTTGTTCTTCACAACATTGCCACTATAAGAGGAGAAATCCACCCTCCTTGTATTGAAGAAGATGGCCCAGAGAAAGTCCTACAGATTTTTGCACGCAATTCTTTTAATGGATAGCCTGTTCTCTTCCATTTGAAGCTGTATAAGGTCCATCTCCATGTTACTTTTTCTTATTTGTTTGAAGATGGATCCTTTGCTGGCAACTAGGAAGACAAAAAAATCTAATAAATGAGATTAAATCAAAATTAAAGACTACTTAGATCGCGCATTGAGGTTGAAGTACCTTCAATTGAGGGCAAATCCCCAGGTATGTACTGTGAAAGGACAATGGCAGTTTGTTACTCTAATGTTAAAAGAGGGCATGCATTATAATGGTATGCATCATACCTCTATGATCTTCTAGTTGTAATAATGAGATGGTGAGGTGTGCAGATCCATATGCAAACTATTTATTAATATACACACAAGGTGGAATCAAGCAGGGTTGATGACAGCAGACAGGGGCATAGGAGGCAAAGACAATAGAATAATCCAATAGACGTGGCTGTGGTCAGGCGAATGGCAAATGTAATCCAGAGGGGCAGAGACAAGAGCGAATATCCGAGGCAGGCAGGGTCAGTTACAATAAATCCAGAGCTGGGAAAATGGAATGAAGAACACAGGGAACACGGAAGGCTTACAAAGGGGAAAACACAGGGTACATCCACAATGAACAGAGACGTGCAAAAGACAACTGAGTCCTTAAGTACAAGTCCAACAAAGACAAGAGGTCGGAGAAACTAAAGGGTGGCCATAGCGACAGACGAGGTGGGTGGAGACAACTGTTCATAATAAAAGTCCTTTAACGGGGAACGGAGGGACAGGAATACAAAGAACATAGACCGGGCTGGAGTGCCCTGTAGTGTAGCATAATGGTTACACCAGCATTGTCCACTTATGTCATAGCAGATGTGGTCTCTTCATCATCATCTTCATCCTTCAGTGGAAATATGTAAGTATACATTATCTGGCAAAAAGTAAATGTCTAAAAGCAACTAATGGTACCTCACAACAACACACTTACAACTGTGACAGACTGTGTTCTTTCCGTAGGGTCCAATAATACAATCCCTCTATCAGTATCTATAAGAAAATACAACCCATAAAATCAACCTAAGAAAAACCAATAATGCAGGAAAAAACAACTAAAGGCTGCTATCAAGCAGTGTGTGTGTATAATGTGTGTTGTATAACGCATTTCTTTTTTAGTCAACATTATAAATCAAATTTTATCACACAGCTCTTTAACTGCATTCTGATTGTGATACTTCTAAACTAGTAATAGTCCTAGTTCGTTGATATACTGTAGCGATGCCTACATAGTCTTAGTCACAGATACATCATTTTCATATTATGTCTGTTTATTAACACAGCCAAATAATAAACTGAATATAATAATAAACTATAATGAAACTGAAACATATTTCACTCCATAAAATTTGTCTTTGCAATGTCCCACAGCTTCCTCTGAAAGTAAAGCTGACCTTTTCTTGTTCACAATGTGACCTGCAACTGAGAAAAGTAATTCACAGGGAACAGTGGTTGCAGGAGTGGCTAGATATTTGTGAGCTAGTGAGGCCAGCTTCTCATGGGCTCCTGAATGAGATACCCACCACCTCAAGGGGCAGTCCTCCAATTTAATGGTGGGCTCTGCTCTGTATCTGTGTACCTCTTCATCTTCTGATTCTGTATCTGAGCAGATTTGCAGAAGAAGGATGATTTTCTTCCTGGGTGGCCCATCATCATGTTTCTGTGAAGACTTTCTGGGTGATTCTTTTTGCAGCATTCCTTCATGTGTGTTCCACACCTTTTCCCTGTCTGTCTTGGACAAGCATTTCAAGTCTTTGAAACGAGGATCCAATAATGTAGCAATCTGGAGCCATGCATTGTTGAGCTGTTCTTGATGGGATGCTAGGTCCTCCTTGAACTTGGTCTTGAATTTCAACACATAGGGTCCTCATCACAGGCTTCCATCCTGAGCGGCAACCATGTTGCGTGCAATGTCAGTCCCAGTGGTTGTCGTTGTGCCCTCGATGTTCCACTTATGTGCAACAAACATGATCTGTTCCTTACAGGCCTCTGCAAAACGACGCTCCTCAGTTTTTAATATAGTGAGGGCAAAAGACTTCAGTTCCCACTTGTCACTTATGTAATGTGCTTTTTTCATAACTGTGGCTCTTGATGGTGGCTTATAGGACGAGTCTTGAGGCGCCACTTGCAAAACATTCATGAAGCCCGAGTCTTCTACAATGCTAATGGGTCTACAATCCTTTGCAATCCATTTTGCCATTGTGTTGGTCAAATGATCTGAGGTTGATTTTGTTAATAGCGTGCGAAAATACAGCGTGGTCTGGCGCGAACCACTTGCTGAACTTGACGACCCAGCAAACGCCAAATGTTTGGTGTTGACGTGGTACCTCAAGCTTGAACAGTCCTGGTGTCAGTTTCTTCGCATGTAGATCTGTTTTCCTCTTGCAGAAATGATTTATCGTGTGCTCCAGAATCAGTGCTGCGCTCGCATAGATTTGGCGCCATAGATTTGTTGGGTTTTTCATTCAGGCACAGCACCGAAATCCGCATTTAATCGGTTCGGTTGATTGGGCAGGTGTAATGAGGAGATTGATTAGGTGATGCGGTGACAGCCGTGATTAATCATCCGCTGCTCCTCTCAAAATTAGTCTATTTGCAAAAACTTCACTTAGAGAGCCTCTGGTTCAGACTACATGATTTTAGCCCAGTTTTGCCTGATTTAGGGTGTCGTGGAGATCCAGAAACGTAGTAAAAGCATTACTAAAACAGTCTATGTGACATCAGTGGCTCAACTTCAGATTTGCAATGCTAGGACAATACTTTTTTGCGCAGTAAAAACAAAAATATCATAATTTACCTCTACCATTCTCCTGTTACTTAACTCACTAAAATGGCGGAAGACATATCACAATGTAAGCATTCGCCTTTCACTAGACGTAAACAACTGCAGATTACTTACATGTGTATGCTTTTTCGTTGATGTAAACAAGGCTATTACATCAAATATGTTAACGCTTGCGTATACATTGTGTTGTGATACTCTATAAAATGGCAGAAGACGCAAGTCAGAAGAGAAAAATGATAGAGTTAAATGTTTTATTTGCGCAAAAACAGTATTCTCTTACCATCGCAAAAGTATAGGTTTTGCCAAAAACATGGTTTCGGGAGGAACGTGAACGTAGTAATCACCCACGGCTGGCAGCCGATTTCCTAATCAAGTTCACCCAATCATATCCCTTTTCCTTAACTATAAAATACCCCAGTTTCCTTGTTTCCACATCTTGATCGTATCCCTCCTCCTCCCCTTCTCCACCTCTTCCTCATATCCCACGCCAGGGGGGCAGACGGCGAACGATGCTGTCTATGGAAGGACAGATGGCTCTCTGATATCATTAAAAATATCTTAATATGTGTTCTGAAGATGAATGAAGGTCTTATGGGTTTAAAATGACATGAGGGTGAGCAATTAATGACTTATTTTCATTTGGGGTTAACTAACCCTTTAATTGTTTTCCCCCGTCATACTTGACTATTTCTGTCACTATAATTGTTTACACCATGTGCAATGTTTGTAACTTGTTTTTTTTTAATTATATTAATAATAATAAAAAATTTACATCCTTAAAAAAAAAAAAAAACTTTACTAGTTGCATCACATCTGTGACAATGGCCAATAGGAGCACAGAAGTGCCTTTTGTGCAAGCTTTCAAACATGCCGAAACAAAAGAGACAACCAGAAGAACTTTCCACTCACACATGCTTTAAGATGGCCCTGTTAAGTAAATCTGGCCCATGTTTATTACTTGTTCTTGCTATAGTTAATATATTTTATTTTAGTTAACTAAATTTAATTTACCTTGTTAATTGAATTGATTTCGAATACAGTGCAATGTTTTTGAACCGACAAAAGTTATTAGCCAATAGAACACATATCAAAGACTCTGTTTTGTTATTAATTATAATAAATATGATATTCTGTCATAAGGCCGATGTCTACCCTGTTTTACATGCTTTGTCTTTGAATTTCCATATCAGGTGTTGAACGAGGGGCACCTGTGCTGCCTGGAGTCAAATAAATGATGATTCTGGAGGAGTGAACACAAGGGGCAGTTCTGGCCTAATAGTTAGAGAATTAGACCTTGTAACTGAAAGTTGTGCAAAATGTCCAAACACTGGGAAATAAAGGTGGAATTAAAACACACTACAGAACAAATAAGATACAAAAAGTGCCATATAGCTGTATTACTGATTTTACTTTTGCACATTTCAGATAAATGAAAAAAGAGTATCACAAGCAATACAATCATACATTGGATTGTACAAATACATTTCCCAGGTAAAAGTAAACATTTGCTGTTGTTTTTTTTGTTTGTTTGATTGTTTTTTTACTGTGACTATCTGTCTTTTTGATAGTTTTTTTACCCTTTGCATATGTGGTGTTTTATGTGTGATGTAGTATTTAGTCATGCACATATATCGCTGTGAAATCAGTCTACAAATTACAGCACAAAGATTTCTATGCATCAAGAGAGACTGGACATTCACTCTTAAGGTGACAAACCCTTTTTTATTCTTAACCCTTTTAAATCTCATTATTTTATTATTGAGTTTAATGTTACTGTGTTAATTTGATTTTGTTCTAA
>JAUYWG010000060.1:3756-13936 GCA_034779775.1 Enteromius afrohamiltoni | reverse complement strand
CCTTACTAGCTGGAATAACACACAACACAACCAGTGATACAATACAGATTGTTTTAAACCACCTTTAATGGGATAAATAAAAGAATAATGATTATGTGATGGAAACAGACTTTGATCCCTCGGTAAAGAAGCTGTACAAAAAAATATGATTCATTTGATTTTTCAATCACTCTTAGGCCACTAAATCTTAGACTGCGTTTCACACATGCACTTCGGCCACACTGGGATGTTAAGGATAAGCATGTCATAACTATACTGTATCTTTACACTGTAAGTAGTTGTTTGCTGATTATGGAGAAATCCTATATAGCACCTTCAAATAATATTTGAACTGGTCCTGCCTATAATATCCTAAGCCCGCATTAAAAAGCACGCCTGAAATCACTAACTTCATTTATATACACTGTACTTACATGTATAGGTAAGTGCAAACAATGTCCAGTAGATGGGGTTATAACAGCTGGTGCAGATATGATATTAAAACCCCAAAGACTTGAAGCTGGTTCCTTCCAGATTTTCCTATGGGGTTTTATAATGGTGTTTTTCAATTTATGTAAAATAAAGTGGTAAACATAACTTTACTATACTTTGCTGTTTTGTTCTTCTTTCAGGGTTCTAATGTCATAGGTCAGCACTCTGTGCATAAGCTCAAAAATTATTTAATTCATTTTTGAATTAATTGAGTTAACCAGTGATTATCTATTCATAAAGGTAGTCACTTGCTTTGTTTCTAACTGAATCAGCCGTTTGAACTAATCTGTTAATGGAATGATTCACTGAAAAAAGACTTTTTTCAGTTTTTAAGTTTTAATGTTATATTTATTTATCCAGGAGAACCCTGAATCAGTCAAGGCACCATTATAAAAACACACAGAGAAAACTAACTGTATAATTTTCAACAAAAATCCCCCAGTTTTAGGCCCCAAAAGGAAAGTGGCTTATAAATCATAATTTATTTAGGAAATCTTTTTTTTTGTTTTGTTACATAAATGTGTTTAAAAACTACCCACATTTTGTAATGAATGATAGATAGATTATAGATAGATGTATTTCAGATTGATCCCGTTGTTGCCAAACTACTGAAAGAAGAGGAACTGTCTATGTATATTCCTCGATTTGGTGATAGGGTCTTTGCAAAGAATTGGAGGCCGACAAATGCAGAGGAACATGGATATGAAGAATGAAAACAGTAATTGATTAACCAACTGAAAGAAAAAATGAAACTACTAGCAGTTAAAAATCAGAAAAAAAAATATGGATTTGGCAGTAAGAATGCTGAAAGCAAGACAAGGAAAAATGAACTTGGGTGGATGAACTACCAAGATAGTGGCTACAAATAAATTAGAAAAAAGAAGACATGGTGTCAAATGTTCTAAATATTGGGAGAAAACTTTTTTCCCTAATGGTCAATCAGCAAAAGGGAATGCTGAAAATGTCAACTTTATGCTCTGTGTCAGTGGTTCTGAAAAACCACTCAAAGAAGATCAGACAATTGGCAGCTTGTACGAAGCCACACATTACCAAGTCCTTAGACTGTATGTGTGCACAAAACTAAAAGATCAGGATTCTGATCAGAGTGATGAAACTGACAAAAATCTCCATGTTCTTCAGGATGTAGCAATCAGAATAGAAGTACATCTTTGCACTCCCCACCTTTCAAACCTGTCAGCTCAAGAGATGATGTTCTCCAGTCTTCTGATGATGAAGTGGTGTTCCTGGGTAATGACATGAACACATCCTTTGACATAATAGTGTTGTTGGCTGTCTTTTCCAGTTTAACTAGTTCTAATTGCAGTTTAGCAGGCTTATTTGAATTTCTAGATCCGCCATCACGGCCCCGTGCGCTGTCATCTCCTGACGCGGACATTGAACCGCCATTACGGCCCTTTGAGTCACCATGTTCAAAGCTGTTTGTATCTTCTAGTGACTGTGAACTATTATGGCCTGAACCGTTCAAATATTCTAGTGACTGTGAATTATCATGGCCTGAACTGTTTGAATCTTCTAATGACTGTGAACTATCATGGCCTGAATCTTCTTGTGACTATGAGCTATCATGGCCTGAACCATTTAAATCTTCTGGTGACTGTGAGCTATCATGGCCTAAGCCGTTTGAACCTTCCAATGACTGGCCAGAGCGCCTTCCAGAGGCCGCTGTGCTGCTAGAGCGCCCTCCAGAGCCCTCCATCTCCTGATCCGCCATGGCCTCACAAGGCTCCTGGTCCGCCCCGGAGGGCTCCTCCACTGCCTGCTCCACCCTGGTGATTGTTCCTGCCGGCAGAACTGCCCCCCCTAGAGACTTGTGATGTTGCCTGCGCATCTGGAATCCGCGCCTAGGGGGAGGGCTCTGTCTCGCCAGAGGCATTGCCTCTGGTTTATGTTTTCTGTCTAGGTGCTGTGTGTATGTTTTCAATTGTGTCATATGCCCCATTCTTTGCTTACATACCTGTTCCTTGAGTCTTTGCCTTGTTTGTAACTTCGCCCATTTTCATTAGTGTGTCACCCTCTGCCAGCCGTGTTTTACCTACGTGTTTTTAGCGTGTTTGATTAGTCTTTGTATAAATATCACGCCCCATGTCTTGTATTCTTGTAGGATTTTAAAGTTACATATCAGCTTGTGTGTCTCTGCATTGCTCATTGCTGTCCTCCTTTTCTTGTTTTGTTTTAATAAATGTCACGTTCTGATTGCATTCCTGCCTGCCCGTGTGGAAGCAAGAGCGCGAGATTCGCTACAGCCGGCAATCGTTACATGATTACACACAACTAATGCATTTTTATGATTATGGCATCTATAAACCTAAAAGTTCTTTAACCAGAGGTTGAATGTTTTTGTAAATGTTTTTTTAGTATCAATGCCTCTGTGGCTGCTGCACTTGGCTGTAGATTATTCTCCCCCATAACAAAAACACAGAGGTCATAGAGGTCACGATCACAGGGTATGTCTGATTTCCACAGGCAGACATTTTCATGGATAATCACATCCAATCTTTCAGCATCTACAGGATTCAAGTAGTCTTTTGTTTGGTAAAGTTCTGGTAAGTTGTACATGAGGAAAGGTCTCCTATGTTATAAGTCACAACCATTGCTGCATCGGATTCGGTGGTTGTTCCACATGTTTACAGCAGTGTCCAGTTCCCCCTAAAAACAAATCATGATATAACAAAGGGTAAAAAGCAGTGAATTATAATGCTTTTAATAATTTTTTAAAGGCATTATTATCTATATGCTATATAAAAAAATAAATAAAATAAAAACAATAGACTCGCAGCCTGAGTGTGGTTTTCCCCATCAGTTGTAAGTTGTTATGGATATCTCTAGTAATATATATAAATAGTAACGTATATAAATAGTTTTCCAGCAGTTTTAATTATGATGGAGGCTGAGGTACATTGATTCTGCCCATCCTGCCCCAGATGCCAGCTCACCTCTCCACAAAAACCTCCCCCCAGTCCACTCAGTCCATTGCCAATATTAGGGGTGCCCTTTGAGTGAATCGGGATGGATCTCGAAGGGCCGCTGCCAAAGTCCGGCCAGGGGCATGAGCACATCATCCTGGTAATTGTGGACTAAGCTACCCCCTACCCCGAGGCAATCCCTCTCCACAAGGCCACCTCCAAGGCCATCGCAAAGGACCTGTTCCTGTTGGCCAGTCGAATTGGAATCCCATTATCCTATTGGAGATACTGACCGACCAGGGAACCCCCTTTACATCCCGGCTAATGGCTGACCTTTGCCAGCTGCTGAAGGTCCAACAGCTCTGTACTTCGGTATACCACCCCCAGACGGATGGGCTTGTTGAACGCTTCAATCAGACGCTGAAACAAATGCTCCAGAGGGTGGCAGCCGAGGACAGAAAGGATTGGGACCTGCTCCTGCCATTCGTACTGTTTGGAATCAAGCCTCGACAGGATTCATGCCATTCGAGTTACTGTTCGGCCGCCAGCCCCGGGGCTTACTCAACGTGGCCAAAGAAGCATGGGAGCAGCAGCCGGCAGCCCATCGTACCACGGTGGAACACATCAGGGAGATGAGGGAACGAATCGACCACGTCATGCCATTAGCCCAGCAACGCACCTACAACCAGGGGGCCCATCCGCGGGAGTTCCACCCAGGGGACAGGGTGATGGTCCTGGTCCCCAACACTGCCTGCCAGTTCCTGGCCCAGTGGGAGGGGCCATACACGGTAGAGGAACGGGTCGGACCCGTCAACAGCCGGGCCGCCATAACCTCCATCAAATATACCACATAAACCTCCTAAAGCGCTGGTTAGGGGACCGGGAACAGGTGGCAGCCTTCGTCGCACCCAAGCCTGCGGTTGTTGACACCAATCCACATCTGTCCGCCGCCCAGAAAGCCGAGCTGAAGCACCTGGTCAGTCAGTTCCAGGATGTGTTTTCGGAGACCCCTGGCAAAACAACCGTTGTGAACACCAAAATCCTTACACCTTCTGGAGTCATCGTCCAGCAGCGGCCCTACCATATTCTCGAGTCCCAACGGCAGGCTATAGAAGAGGAAATTAAGAAGATGCTGAAGCTGGGGGTGATTGAACCATCCCGGAGTCCATGGTCCAGCCCCATCGTCCTGGTCCCAAAGCCAGACGGCTCCCTCGGCTTCTGTAATGACTATGACCCATGCCCCGAGTGGACGAACTGTTGGAACGTCTGGGAAGGGCCCGGTTCATTACCACCAAAGGTTACTGGCAGGCACCCCTTTCTGATGATTCTAAACCTAAGACTGCTTTCTCCACACCCTCAGGCCACTGGCAGTACCGGGCCCTTCTCTTCGGGTTACACGGAGCACCAGCCACGTTCCAGCGCTTGATGGATATCATCCTTCGGCCGCATCAGGAGTATGCTGCCGCTTATATTGATGACGTGATTATCCACTCTGAGGCATGGGAAGATCACCTGGATCGGCTGCGGAGGGTGCTGTCCGAGCTAAGACGGGCTGGACTAACCACCAACCCCCGCAAATGCCATTTCGCCATGTCGGAGGCCAAGTACCTAGGGTTTCATCATTGGAAGAGGCCTGGTGAAGCCCCAAGAGGATAAGGTTCGGGCGGTCCTGGAAGCCCCGAGACCAGTCACGAAAACCCAGGTATGGGCCTTCTTGGGCTTGGCGGGATACTACCGATATTTCATCTTCAGCTTTTCCTCTATAGCTGCCCCCCTGACAGACCTGACCAAGGGGAAGGGGCATCCGGAGAAGGTCATCTGGATGGATGAGACTGAGAAGGCTTAAAAAGGCGGTAAAAGCAGTGTTAACCTCCGAACCTGTTTTATGACCCCTTACTTTAATTGCCCCTTCCTGTTGCAGACCGATGCCGATTCTGTAAGCTGTCCCAGGCCGAGAGGAAATACGCAGCCATGGAAAAGGAAGCCCTCGCCATCAAGTGGGCAGTCCTGGAACTCCGTTATTACGTGCTGGGCCATAGATTTACCTTATATACTGACCCTGCTCCCCTTCAATGTATGGCCCGGGCCAAGGATACCAATGCCCGGGTCACTAGCTGGTTCTTGGTGCTTCAGGACTTGCACTTTGATGTGCGCCACCGGTCAGCAACGCCAACGGGCTCTCTCAATTCTGGGCAACTTACGTAGGTCTGTTATCGGACACTCCCCACCCACGCTGGGGGGGGGTGGTGGGAAGAGATCAGCGTCACCCTTGCCAATTTACTATGCTCATGTGGACACGCATTTCAGCACCACATCAAATGAACAGTGACCGATCAAACAAATTTTAAAATATAAGGCTAATTAAATGCATAAAAAATATGACATTTTTGAACAAATTTGACTAAACCATCCACGATTAATTAAACTCAGAAAACTGTAAAATGCAAAAGCCTTTAGCAATTTTCTTTAGCAAGATTGCAGTTCTTTAAACATATCCATCCAGTAAGCTGCATTTTGTCGTATGTAGATAGCCCACCAACTTTCTATTTTCTGGTTTGCTTGTCTTGTTCCCTGAAAGACACACGGTCCATGCACAGTTCACGTCGAGTCTTCACGAAGAAACTCTGGTAGCCTGTTGACGTGGACATCTTCAGTACCAAAATCGCATCGCATTATTTGAGGGCAACCCCTTCTTTCAGCAACAGCACGGAAATAATACCCAGCAATTACAATTGTTATTGGTGAAGTAGGCTTGCATCCAGATAATGTGTCGCGGAAATCCATCAATGCAGCCGTTAATTGCTATGCCATACGGCTTTAGTTTGTCGTATGAGTCCATGTGCCATAGATAGTTGGGGCCTGGTACTCCATAATGTCGCCTCTGCAACCTTCTGCAACCGCCTCTTCTTTCTACCTCACCTGATGGATCCAGACTTATCTGTATCTCTCTAACCATTGCTCTGAACAGCCGCAAACCATTTAATTGGCATCTTTCATGCATCATTCGGTAGCTATGCAGACGTCCTGGTCCATTCAGTTGGCTGGAAATGAAATTGACTACATGTTCTGGGTCGCTATATTGTTTTCGACGATAAAGTTGCAGACCTGCCAACCTCCTTCTCAAGTGTCAAACACTTATTTGTAAGTTGTCAATGACTGTCTGGTTTTCTTATGCTGGACACGCAAAGAAAATTAGGTAGTGATCACAAGAAAACAAATTTTGTTATGTCGAGATCATGAGAAAATTAATTTGCTTAGAGGGGCATGGACAGTATTTAATTTAAATTCACACACCTAGGATGCTTCAAGATGAGTAAAGCAGGCAAATTTTTGGATGAACTAAGCTTTTAAGACCTGACAAGACACAGGTTAAATACAGGACATAATACATGTCTTCATCGCAAGAGAAAATATCCGCTGTGATGTTCTTTTTACATATGTATGAAACTTTCTTTGCGTGTGAATAAAAAAATTGTTAGAATTTCCTTGGTAGTTTGAGTGCAATCTGTGATGTCAAACCTTGGAGACTACTCTTATCTGTTGTATATTGTTGGTCCTTTGCCATAGTGACAAAACATCTAAACATTTTGTGTGGCAGTACTCACACAATGCCAAAGGGAAAATGCATTTTGGGGGCACTGACTATACAAATTAGAAAGAAATGTAGTTTTGACACATGAGTGAACTGTTTTAGGAGAGATATGAGCTTTTGCAGGTGAACCATGTTGTTGTGATCAACCATCCAGGTTTATTTTAGCACCAAGAATGATGAGAATGTCCGATCTGTGTCGAGAAATGAGCCAAAGCTATTGAGAAGGATCTTTGCCATTTTGGAGACACTGACTGTTTAAATGAGAAAGGCATTTAGATTGAAGCCTGTGTGTTTTGCCAAATGAGTTTTGTGAATGTAATTTCTGTTTCATGAAATGAGCCAAACCAATGGAGAAAAACTGTAAATAAACGGTGTTCATACTTACCCCTTTGCTCTCCGTCTCCTCTGTACAGAACGTTACACATGCAGCATTCATAGCATCCAAAAAAGACATCTGATTTTGTGGTCTATGATCACACACTTTCCACCTCCATGCTGGAAAAAAATCTACAGCAGTGATTGTGCTGTGGGCAATCTACACACACACACATATATATATGTTAATGCCAGATATATTTTGGAATATACAGTACATTCATGTATACTAATTGTGAAAATTGAATAGTTTGTTTTGAATGTGATGGCTTACACAATAAAACTGAAAAGTTCTGAAGTGTTTGACAGTGTATGTGAGAATCGAGTCGAGTTTTAATCAACAAGCCATATGCAATTATTTATTGTCCAAACTGCAGACAGTTGTATTTACTCTTTGCACACAGGTGCCAAAGCATTTGCAATTTGAATTGAAATTCCCATCTAATGTGAAAAAGAAGGGAATTGTTCAGAGATCTGAACTTAATGTTTTGGGAAATAAAAAAATAATTTGAGAACTGAGCCAAAGCAATTGAGAATAACTTTAATGGTATTTTTTTGTCAATTCTTCAAGCTGTAATTGGGTTAGTTGTAACTCTGTAACTCTTGCATCTTTAATCCTGAACATTTGCTATGTTTTGTTTTGTTTTTATGTTTCATTTTTAATTTTTTTTGTTGTTGTTGGTCATATGTGGTTGGGTTCTCCGTTTGTTTCAGTTCTTCTCTCTTTAACGATTTAGGGTTCAGTCTGATTGGGTACTCATCTGCAATGCCTGTCACGCTGCAGGACGGAATGCATACAAATAACTGAATTCATGTTAAAGTTCACAGCTCTGTACCTCATGGCTAGATGAAGAATTTCCTCTATTTTTGTCCCACAGATTTAGCCAGCAATGCTTTAATGTCTCCTACAGCCAAGAGTTTGCCCATAGTTTCTTTCTCAAACACCCTGATCCACTTTCCAGTCCCCTCATGGATATCTGGGAGGCGAGTGACCAGCCCTTCGAGGTCCTGTGAGGCCCAGGGGACATATTGTCCTGTTGCACCCTTAATTAAAATTAGAAGTTGTGTCAGCCAGTGGTCTGAGTTTCCTCTTCTCTGCGCTGTTCCCATTTTCCTTTATCAAATGACTCCTCTTCTTCATTCACCTCCTCATAACTGCCAAACAACTTCTCCTTCTCTCTAACTTATTTTTCTCTTGTTTCTTTTGTCCTGATTCTTTCATTTTTTATTTATTTCTCCTTCCATAGCCTCTACTTGAGTTTTGATTTCTCTTTCCTTTCTTCTCACTTCTTCTAACACTTGCTCATATCCTGTTTTTCCTTCCTGGTTAGGTTTCATTATTTCTAACTCTATGTGTGCCTGTCTATTGTCATGTAGTCTGTCTGTTTAAAGAGACATCCGGACACAGACACAGTTTCAGACACATACAACCAAACACTGCACTCTTCTTGAGTGACCTACAGGACTCTCGCTCTTCTACTGTACTGCTACTCTTCCTCAACCTTGCAAGGTCAAAAAAAACTTTAGTTTTCTCCAAAAATAGATTTAATTTTACCCCATTTCTAGATTATTTGTAAACGACTCGTGTGAAGAATCAGTCTGTCTAAACCCCTCCCTTCCGTGAGCCCTCACTGCTTTGATTGGTCAGATGGCGCAGTCCTTTATGATTAGTCTACCGCTACAGCGGTCCACAGAGCTTGTACCTAAACTACCGTGGACAGTGCTTTTATAAGTGAATCAGGCACACTTCTATGTACTGAACTGCAGCATTGTATAACACATAACACTGCATTAAGCCACCGTTTTTTCATTACTTAGGCCACATTTACACATAGCATTACAGGTAGAAGTTCAGAGGAGCAAGCCGGTCCAAATATACTGGGCACTGATCCTTCTTTTAAAACCAAGCGTTCACATGATGTAATCCACGTGGAGATTGTACTGTTTGGGGGCGGGGCAAGTTGTTCGTGATGCAGAACATGGGCGGACATTATGCAAATATGTTACTTCGTGACGTGTGGCCGTAACAGAGAAAGATTCGAATTGCTGACGACTCATTTAGGCGAATGTGAGCCAACACATAGACAATAGATAGACAATTAATTCATTTATTGTGCGGTGTCGGCGTCACAACTTTGCAGATAGTTTACAGTTAGGTGGACAACCAAAATGTCCCCTGCCGCCGCGTGTACCACCGCGGCAAAGTCCCGGATTTAAATGTAATTCAGTCGCGTGTTAAAGTCATTCATGGAAATACCGCTAGGTGGTGCAAAGAAATATAGGTCCATATTCCACATATATTTTTCTATCAAAATAATAAATTAACAACCAGCAGCTTCATATACATACAAATAAAATAAATATTTAAAAGAAATTTGAATAATGTCTTAATTCTGGAGTATTATAAGCCGTTTCGGGAAAATATGTCCCATTTCAACGCATTTTTAATAATATTTTATAATATATAAATTATTATATATTATAAAATAATATATACTGCTCCGGGTGTGTGTGTGTCTGTGGTTGATCGCTTCTCACTGCTGTGTGTGTGTGTGCGGGTTTATGTGGTTTATGAAGACAGAAATTTGTACAATGACATGGGTATGACATAGGTATTACAATATGAAGGTGTTTTATGAGGACATTTTCAGTGTCCTCGTAATTCGAAAGGCTTGAAAAACATACTTTTTGAAAATCTAATAATGCACAAAGTTTCCTGTAAGGGGTAGGTTTAGGTGTATGGTCAGTGTAGGACAATACCACATACAGTTTGTACAGTATAAAAACCATTACGCCTATGGAGAGTCCCCATAAATCA
>JAUYWG010000059.1:13888629-13902722 GCA_034779775.1 Enteromius afrohamiltoni | reverse complement strand
TCCACAATCTTCCTCAGGGTCCGGTCACCTCTTCTCGTTGTGCAGCGTTTTCTGCCACACTTTTTCCTTCCCACAGAGGTGCCTTGATACAGCACTCTGGGAACAGCCTATTCGTTCAGAAATGTCTTTTTGTGTCTTACCCTCTTGATTGAGGGTGTGAATGCTGTATGCCAAAATCATCAATATTAAAATAAAAGGCTTGAAACTACTTCAACTACAGTTGTGTGTAATGAATCTAAAATATATGAAAGTAAATTACATTTCAGTAAATTACAGAATATAATGAACTTTATCACAATATGCTAATTTTTTGAAAAGGACCTGTATATGTCAGTGGATTGAAGCCTGGGTCGTTGGATCTCTCTCTTTTATTTCTCCGCTATATGCCACAAATATCTATGGAACAAAAATCTTGCCTAAAGTATTTAAAATAAAAAGCTTGTTGGATTCCACAAATTGAAAAAAACAAAAACAAAAAACATTTCAATTAACAGTGCTTGCATTTTTATGCATTGTATTTCATGGCTTGCATTTTGTGAGGTGAATATTGTTTACTGAATTTTAACAATGAAAATGTTTGTGAAATGTTTCAGTTTAAAATATTCACTAAGTAAATATACAACCACCTTAAAATGCAGCGCATAAAAATGCAAATTTTTTTTTTAAATTGGTGGAATTTATGTCAAATACTCTAGGCAAGATTTTTGTTATATAAATATCCACCAGATGTCATCCAAACTCCCAATGAACTTTTTTAAATGCATTTTTCAGTCACAGATCTATACATATCTTTCACATTATTTCCATCACAAACTAAAGGGAAATATTCTGATAAGACCTTTGTAACTTTGTCTAATTCAGGATGATTAAATATGTGATACAGGAAAAGAGCAACAAGTGAACATCTGGATTTTGTCAGACACATGGATCAGTCAGAAGGACACGATTATGTTTTTATTGTTTTAGCATTAGCTTCTCCCTCAAATATATTATTACATTCATTAGAGTTCATACCTCATCCATGTTACTGAGAAAAACAAAAACACTGTCAAAGATTAGATATCAGTGTTACAGCATTATGTAAACATGATCGGAAACAAACCATAAAGTTAACTCCCATCTAAAACGGTAGAACATAACGGCATTTACAATAAATTAAATAGAAATCAACAGATCATGCAGATCGGCATGAATGACGTCTGCTAAACTCACGTTTGAGCAGCTCTATAACACTAACATCTCTAAACACAAACAAAACATCACAACAACATCAGCTCATGATGAAGAAGAACTGATCAGAACCACAGCATAAAAACAAGAGAATCTGCGGTCCCGTTACAGATCAGCTCAAGACTCGGTTAACAAATCTAGTAAGATTAGGCTGGTTTTGTTGAGTCACGGTTGGACAAACAACAAAAGAGCAAAGCTGCATCATATTCCACTCCAACATTAAAGAAGGAGAAAAAATGAGTGTGAACTGGATCATGTCATGATGGGAAACAACTGAAAGGAAGAATACAGCTAAAAATGTAAAAATGTGCTACCCCTCAGATCAGCCGAGTTTAGGATGGGTTTGTTTCTTTATTAGAATTGTGGAAATGTGTGCACGCAGTGAATGGGTGCTGTCCCACTGAGTCCAAACTGATGATGAAGACACCATAATAATCCAAAGAACTACAAACATCAAGAGAAGACAAAAGATGAAACTAATCCAGCATTAATATGATTTTAATGGCTAATATATGAATCCAAAATCCATAATAACTCTTCCTGCAGTAAAACAAAGTGTTCTGGTCTGAATCAGGAGAGAAATCCGCACAGATCAAGCAGTGTTTACAAGACAAAAGGGTCCAAAACAGACCCTAACAAATATTTAAAATAACAACATCTTCACAGATTACTTGTGGATTATTGTTGTTTTTATAAGAAGCTCATTCTGACGGCACCCATTCACATCCATTAGTGAGACAGAGAAACATTTTCTTCACAGATCTGATGAAGAAACTCACTCCTGATCTTGAATGGTCTGAGGGTCAACATGTTTTTAGCCAAAGTTCATTTTTAGCTGAATTATTCTTTAATGGTCCAAAAACATGCTTGATTTTTATTAGCATTTCAGCATGAAATATGACGCAGACAGAGCTTAGCTCTTTGCTGAGACCTTCACTAGTTTCACAGCGGTCAAACATAAACAACTCTGTCTGATGAACACTACGTGAGAGAAGGACGTTAAATTAAGAGTAGTAGTATGTGGTCTGAGATGGTAACAGAAGAAGCAGCGGCGCTGATCTCAGGAGGCGTCGGAGCCGAAGAGCAGCAGCAGCTCGTGACACGTGATGAAGATGAAGAAGTAGACGCAAAGGTCAGAGAAGACGTCGCTCATCTTCCTGTAGGTGTCCATGGAGCGGCTGATGACCTCGGCGGGGATCCCGGACAGCAGCAGAGCAGCAGTCAGCATTGTTGTCTTGCTCTTCTTCTCCACCTGACGAGAGACCACAGAGAATTTTATGAATTCTTATTGATTTATTTGAAAGTGTTCTTGTTACAGTGTAATTATATACTGAGTAAATATTAATAACTACATGTAAATACTCTATGGTTAGGTTTAATATTAGAGTTAGGGTTAGGGGTAATATTATATGTAATGTGTAACAAAGACACCTTACAACAAAGGGTTACAAAACCATTTAAGCTGTAACTTACTCGCTAAACACATTACATTTAGTGCTACATACAGTAGTAGTTCATCTTCATACTAAAATAAACCAGGCATGAATCACTCACGTATTCATCCTACCATCAGTTCATCACGAATAAAACTGGACAAATATAGTACTGCACAGTATCTGCAGAAAGGGTTTCACTTACTACATCAGTGCCAAAACAGAGACAAACCTTTGGGAAGTATTTGTGCAATCCCATGAAGCCTAGCTCCAGAGTGAGGAATGGTGCGAAGATGGACTATAGAGACACAAGAGACAGAGTTAAGATGAGCAGAGTCCCTTGTCTGTGCCTGCGTCTGCGCAGCACTCACCAGATACTGGCACACGAAGACACGCACAAACACGGCCAGAGCCACGCTGCAGACGAGCCGGAAGAGACGGAATGAGTCCAGCTCCTCATCCCCACCGCCACCGTCCTGAACCGTCTTCTCAGAGGACAGCTGTCCGCGCAGCTTCATGGCATCATCGAAGCGGGACAGGTACTTCTGCAGACCCCTGCGAGGAGATGCGGAGCGCTCGTCTGCCACCAGTCTCTCAGCCACCACTTCATCCGGGACGCTCCCCAGAGACTCGGACAGCATTGGGGACAGCCTCTTGGAGGAGGACTCCATCCCGTCCAGATCCAGCGTCAACCGCGGCTCCAGGACTCTAGCTGCTGGAGAGACAGCAGTCTGAGACAGAGACTCTCACATCTGGATGATATGATACACAGGTCCTATTTGCGGTGTTCATGGCCAGGTTTGTGTGTGTGTGTGACCCTGGACCAGTCATATGGATCATTTTTGTTTAATTCAATTTATACTAAGGTCTGGTCATGACCCATCGTGACTCCATTTACAGTAGAGCTCTGCAAGGGCCTCAAATTTAGGCTCGAGCCCGACAGCTTAATATTTAAATGTTAAACAGTAAAGAACTGTTCTTTTAGAAAGATGTTTCAGAAAGATGTTCTGCAGGACATAGAGGCACCAGCCAGCACTTGGATTTTATCATCTTCACATTTTTTTTTAGCGAAAACAAAAACTAATTAATTCAATTAAATAATCGGTAAAGAGGACTTCTCTTTAAAGGCAGATCTATGGGGAGATGGAGAATCAGAAAATTCATCTTTGCGACACATAAACAAGTGTTTTCTGAGTCAGAGTAAATAATTCAAATGCCTTCCTATAGTTTTCCCCCCGAAACTTACATGATAATTACTTTTGCTGAGGCACCGCGGCAGCATTATTGTGTGCATCTAAATACAGAACTTTTCAGCTGCGCTGACGGCAGCTCTCACTCTCACTCACGCTCGCTCTTTTTTTCTATCCTTTCTTTTTAACTTTCTTATTTGTTGTTTTTTAGATATTTGTTGGTATCTTAGAGGAGTGTTTTAAGCGAGCTAGTGTTTGTGTGGCGGAGGCCACCGGTCTCTGCACCGGGAGTCATGTCGGCACACAGAGCTGCAGGTGTGGGGCTTGAGGCTCTCACACGCCGGCACGTGTGCAAACTGTGTCCGACTATAGACTGCTCTGTGGAGGACTGCGTGTTGGCAGTCAGAGAAATAGCCAGGTATGATAGTATTAAATCTGCATCTAGAATGAACAATGGAGTTGTGATTTTTGTTGACAGTGTGGATAAAGTCTTGGATGTTAGTCCTGCAAGAAGGATTGTTTTGTCACAAGTTCCTCCTTTTTTTTGGGAAATGAAATGCTAGCGAGAGAACTTATGTGACATGGGCAGCTAATGTCGCTGATTAGAACAATCTCTCTCAGATGTATCTCTCCTTTTTGATCCTAAAAGATAACGAAGAATTAAATTTGGTGCTCAAGTTTAGAGTGGAGGATTATGACTACAGTGTTTACGTTTCCTCAGAAAAAAAATCTAATGTTTTGATGCAGAGTCGAGGGTCATCAGGAAAACAATCAAAAAGCTGAGAACAGCCCACAGGAGTCTGAAATGGAGAGAGAAGTCTCTTCTGGTGCTCAGAAGGACATGGAGAGGGCAGGGTGATGATAGGGAGATCAAAGACAATGAAAGAAAGTGAAAACTAGGAGATGGGAGTTTTCTGTTAAAATGAAGAAATTTCCTCTTCAAGCGAGCTTACAATCCTTTGATAGCGATGTTGCGGTGGACGCCTGATGAAGGCTCTTTAGTCTCTTCACAGTCTTTATCCCAGTGTAAGGATGGATACACTATGGCGAGCATCAAGAATCAGCTTTTCCTGATTTACAGCTTTTTATTGATTCAGTTAGGAGTTGTCAAAAACGAATTGAAAAGAATCCTTCACTGATCAAGAGGTTTATCACTTAAAGAAACTTGTTCTGAAGGCTAAGAGACAATTGGAGGATGGTGATTATGTGTAGTTTTTCTTATTGGTTTTTGTTTGGTTTGGTTTTGTTTTATGAATGAGTTAGAATTAGGCAGCCTGAATTTAAATGGGGCTAGAGATGAAAGAAAAAGAGCTTTATTTTTCAGATTGTGATGAAACAAGATAGAAGAATCCTTGGATAACGATCTTGTGTGTATTTTAGTGAAAATGTTAAAAGCGCATATAAAAATTGATTTGAATTATTATAGATTGGTGAGTGATCTAGAAATATTTTCCAGTATATGATGTTATAAGGATGTGCTCTGTTGTGGAGGAAAATGTAATCCTCAATACGTTGTTGTTTTAATGTGATATTTTTGAAAATGTGTTGATTGTTTTATGTTTGGATAATTCTAATAAAGTTTAAATTCTCGCGGACAGAGTTCTCACAATAAAGAAAATTTTGCTTCCTGGTCTTTCGTGAAAAAGAATACAACAAGGGGCACCATGGCCGGTGCAGGTGCGGGGTTTGAGCACGCTCACGCGTTGTCACGGTGTGAAAGTGGCGGCTGCAGTGAGCGTGGAGAGTTGTTGTTTAGCTGTGAGTGAAGTTGTGGGGCACAAGATTGTATTGTCTGCCTCAAGAATGAACAGTGCTATCATTATCTTTTGAAGCACAACTGAAAAGGCTAATGAGTTAGTTCAGAGAGGAATCATACTTGATGGCATTCTCACTCTCGTTCTACCACTTTCATTATCGTCAAAAAGAATCATTCTTTCAAATGTCCCACCATTTATTAGTGATGATGTTTTAATACAAGCACTGTCTCGCTATGGAAAATTGGTCTCCTCCATTAAAAAGATTCCAATTGGTGGCGGAAAGCACAGGTAATGACGGGGAACGATCGGCCAGAGAATCACTGGAGGTGGAATCAGCGATGGTGCCATTGAGCGTTCATGATAGCGCTCATTCCGCTGGGACTGCTGAGAGGGCAGCGGTTTCAGTGGAGGAGGAAACACAAAGTGCAAAAGACGGTGAAGACGAGGGATACAAAGGTGAGACAAAAGGTGATAAAAAGGTTTTGATATTAAAATTGATATGGGGGATGTTTGGGAGGTTGACGGTAGGCCTAATGAAACTGGTGTAGAACTAACAGTTTTTAAGGTGCCACTGAAAAGAAAGAAATCAGACAAAATGATGAACGTAGATCTGGAAGATGCTCCTGATCAGATCGATTTAGAGAGTGACAGTGAGTTATCTGACTCAAGCGTTACTCTGTCACAGAGTGAGTTTTCGATTTTTTGATGTAGATGACATTAAATTGTCAATGAAGAATAAGAGAGGGGTTCTAGTCAATGAGTACTTCCCAGATGTTTGTAGAAAAAAACAAAAGCTTCATGGCTGGAGGCTGTTTCTCACATAAAGAAGTGTACCGGTTAAAGAAAATAGTGCAGAAACTTAACATGGATCTGAATGATGGCGGTGAAAAAGCTTAAAATTAATGAATTTGAATTATAGCAGTCTGGTTTCACTTCTGTTTTTATTTTTGAGTATGACTGAAGTATGTGTGGCATCACTTAATGTGAATGGTGCTAGAAATGGCAACAAAAAAAAAAAAAAAAAGAGCTGAACTGTTTGAAGTTATTAAACAGAAAAACAGATGCTATTTTCATTCAAGAGACACACAGTGATGTTACAAATGCTGTTGATTGGATGCAGGAATGGGATGGGGTTTCTTTCCTAAGTCACAAAACCACACTTAGTGGTGGTGTGGGTATTTTATTTTCTAAAGGTTTTTGTCCAATTTCATATCAAGTGAAAGGAAGGCTTTTAAAAATATGTTCTGATTTTTGTTTGCGTTTACGCACCAACATTGGCAATGGAAAGATTGTTGTGTGACATTTGGAGGCAGCTTCATGATGGTCAGAGACGGTATACATGGGCTCATGCTCGTGATAATTTTTTTTCTCTTGCAAGATTAGATCGTTTTTATAGTTTTAAACATCAGTTGGGTATTTTTAAAAGCGGTGTCATTTCTCCAGTCAGTTTTTCTGATCATCACATTTTGTGTTCTTTCTTTTAAAATCAAATTAAGCCCCACAGTGCCTACTGGCATTTCAATACCAATTTCCTGTGTGATAAGGACTTTAAGGATGTCTTTAAGCTAGGAAGACTTTAGAAAAAAAAGGATTTGTTTCAAGATTAAAGGCAATGGTAGGATTTTGGAAAGGTTCAAATAAAACAATGTTGTCAACAATAAACTCGCAACAACACCAAAGAGTTAAATAACTAAGATCTGTTGCAAAAAAGTTGCAGGAAAGTTGCCGGTGAGTAGCCGTAGAGCAGTCATTACTCTTCTCCCTAAAAAAGGAGACCTTTAAGAAATGAAGAACTGGCGTCCTGTCTCATTTTATGCTCCGATTATAAACTGCTTTCTAAGGTTTTAGCTAACAGGTTAATGAAAGCAATAGATCAGGAGGTGCATCCAGATTAGAGCCGCATAATTTATCATTAAAAGATGGCGATCTCGATTCGACCCCCCACACGATCATAATCCAGCATTTATACGATTCAGCCAATTATATTTTCAAGGACAAGAGACGAGCATTACTATTATGATCTCGAGATAAGATGCACTCATTCACAGCCTCACGTCACACGGTTTTACAGGCAGAGGCCAGGCGTGCTTGTTACGCTGGTTCCGTTCAGTCTCGCGCACATCCGCGTCCACGCAGCTTTGGAAGTGTACTTAATTGCGGATGAGAGCGGAGAGCAGTACGTGCCCACTTTGCTTTTAGGCACTGTTCACATGTGGGGTCTTTTGCACGCTCAAGTCTATTGTTTCAAATATAGATGAGCATTTTGCACGCTCGCAATGAAAGCGACACGCTCATATTTCCAGGCGCATTTCAGCTTTTCAGACTGCTGCAAACGCACCGCAGGTCATGTGACAAGAACCAACCAATCAGCTTCATCCCAAAATAACGCAATAGTTGGTCAAAGATGTACAGGGACAGGCTGAACCACAGTTTGTAATGCATTAGGCTAGATTGAGTAGGCTATATTACATTAATCTTTTGTTTATCAGTCTGTAAAATCAATCAGCTTGGGGGTTGAAATGGAAAATAGAAAGAACTCACTATTCTAATGCACTAGCTGTGTTTTCATATATTTGTCTCACATCAATTCACATCTATAATTACTAAACAAACAATACAATAGTCACTTCAAAAAAATATATAGATGATATAAATATTTAAAATATATTTAAAATAAACATACATATATATATTTAACAGCAGTTATATATAAATAGCAATTTATTTAACTGCTATTTTACTGCTGTTTGAAAAGCTATTTTTCAGAGGAAAATCTTTAAAATAAAAAAAGTTATCCAGAATCGAGAGAATCTTGAACTTTATTCTAAGAAAAAAAATAGTGATTCAGACTCAGATCAGACTTATTGTGTTCCGGGTAGGTCTATTTTTGACAATATTACCCTTATGCGGGATATGTTTGATGTCTCCAAGTTGCTTGGTTTTAATATTGGACTTATTTCACTAGATCAAGAAAAAGCTTTTGATAGGGTTGAGCACCCTTACTTGTGGAGAACTTTAGAAGCTTTTGGAATTTGTCAGGATTTTATTGATAAAGTGAAAGTGCTTTATGGTGATGTTGAAAGTGTGCTGAAAATAAACGGTGGCTTACGCACTCCTTTTAAGTTTCAAGGGGTATAAGAGAAGTGTGCTCCTTGTCTGGTATGTTATATTCACTTGCTATAGAACCTTTTCAACAACTGAGAGAAAAAGTCTGTGGTCTGAATTTACCTGTTTGTAAAAACAATATCACTTTGTCTGCCTATGCTGATGATGTGGTGGTCTTAATTAATGGGCAAAATGATGTCAAAGTTTTAGAAGATTTTAAAGTTTTATCATCTGCAAAAGGTAACTGGGGCAAGAGTGAAGCACTTTTAATTGGAAATTGGTCAAAAGGGAAACCCAGCCTTAATAGTGGTTTGAACTGGGGAACAGGAGGTTTTAAGTACTTAGGTGTGTTTTTGGGAGATAAAATGTCTATCCAGAAAAACTGGGAAGGGGTTGTTGATAAAGTGAAAGGTAGACTTGATAAATGGAAATGGCTAATGTCAAAGATGTTTAGAAAATATTAATTGTGAACAATTTAGAAGCTTCCGGTCTTTGGCATAGGCTGGCGTGTTTAGATCCTCCCTCAAATCTTTTGGTAGAAATTCAGTGTGTTTTAGTCAATATTTTTTGGGATAATTTGCATTGGATCCCACAGATCATGTTGCATTTACCCAAAGAGGAGGGTTGTTACAATTAAAAAGATTTTTGTACGGGTCCTCAGCGAGTGGTTGGCGGGCTGTTACATGCTCCATTTTGCACAGCGTTGCAGGATTGGGGTTGGATAAAGCTTTGTTTTAATGGACTGAATGCGAGTAAACTGCCAAGTGTTTAAGGTTTGGAGTCTTTTTGATTTGCAGAGAAATGAGACAACGCCTTCTCTCCATTGGCTTTTGGAAGTTTTTGATTTAACAAAGGACAGTTCCTCCTTTCATGGACTTAATGCACTGTTGTTCACGGATTGCTTCACTTTCGGCCGTTTGGTTCATGTTGCCAAGATGGACTTTGTAACAACAGAAGAAGTGGCCTCTTGTTTGGAGGTCAGGTCCTTGCGGACTGCTGAACAGATACTGAAGAGCTGGAAGTCACTGGTCAGTGATGAAGAAAAAAAGTCTACTGATGGACAATTATAAAAAAGTAAATGTTACCAATTCTGAAGAATGTTTCCCTTTTTTTACCTTGTTACCCAAGTTGGAGGGTTGTGTGTTTGGACTTGTCTACATCTACTGGCAAAGCTTTTTATAAAAGTTGTGTTGAAGTTTTCAATAAAAAAGTACTGAATGAAAAACCGTTATCCAAACGGGCAGGGGATATACAGCGGAGACTTCTTCACTGTGCCACTGCAGTTCTTAATCCTGAAGTCATTGCTGACTGTCCTCTCTGCTCAAGAAGAGAAACTTTTATGGAATGTGACAGACTGAAACCTTTATTTTTACTTTTGAAAAAACTTTAGTGAATTGTTTTCAATGAGTGTGTTTATTATTGGTTTCAAATTTGTTCAACGTAATAGATTTACATGTCAGCTTTTGAATTTTGCTTTAGGCCAGGCTAAATTAGCCATTTATATGAGCAGGAAAAATATGGTTGAAAGACAGTCTGGTGAAGATGTGCTTTTTAATCTGGTGAAATCACGAGTGTGGATTGATTTGTATCTTCTTATAGTTCGATTCTTAAGTCTACAAAGGATTTGACATCATTTGAGATGAAATGGTGTGGTAATGGGGCTTTGTGCTCAGTTGCTGAAGAAGAGGTTTTTTCACATTTAATGTAATTTAATTTATTTATTCATTTATTTTTTGTACTGGAACTTATGTGATGTGATCTGATGGGGGGGCGAAAAATGTTGGGGCCCGGGCCTAAATGCTGGGCTTTTTAAAGTCAATTTATTTTAATCATTTGTTTCAAAAAGTGAAACTAGTATGTTATATTAGTTCATTACACACAAAGTGAAATACTTCAAGCCTTTGTTTAAATGTTGATGATTATGGATTAAAAAGACAAAGAAACAAAAACAAATCCAGTACTAGAATTAGAATATCATGAAGTTCAACACTGTAGGCTCCCTGTGTCCCGATCTAGTCAGCTAATTAACACAAAACACCTGCAAAGGTTTCCTCAGCCTTGAAATGGTCTCAGTCTGGATTATCACGGGGAAGACTGTTGAAGACTGAAGACCATCACTGACACCCTCAATGAGGACAAAACGTCTCAAAAGGCAATTGCAAAAGAATGGATGCTCAGCATGGAAGTATATAAACAGTGTTAAGAGGAAGGGGAAATGTGGCTGGAAAAGGTGCACAAGTGACAAGAGCTGTGAGAGGATTGTCAAGCAGGGAATCTGGAGGAGCTTCATAAGGAGTGGACTGAGGCTGGGGTCCATTCATCAAGAAGCATCACATACAGATGTCTGCACGGCCTACAGCTGGAGAAGCCACCCCTGAACCAAAAACAACATCAGAAGCCTCTGTGCTGGGCTAAGGAGAAAAAGTACTGATCTGTTGCCCAGATGAAAGCAAATTTAGCATTTAATTTGGAAATCAAGGTCCTAGACTCTGGAGGAAGACCGGAGAGGCACAAAAGTCAAGCTGCTGTTTCTAAGTCCAGTGTGAAGTTTCTACAGTCAGTGATGGTTTGGGGAGCATGTGATCTGTTGGTGTGGGTCCATTGTCTTAAATCAAGTCCACAGTCAACACAGCGGTCTACCAGGACTTTCCCTCGATATTGAAATTGTTTGGCACATATCTGTATGTTGAACTGAAAAGAAGATATTTTAAGAATTTTGGTTCCCATCGACTTTCATAGCAGTAAAATATATACTACGGAAGTCAATGGGTGCCATCAACTGTTTAAGTACTAGCATTCTTCAAAATACTCTTATGTTCAAAATCTTAGGCAAATTCATACAGGTGTGTGTGGATTGACACGAGGAGCAGTAAATGATGCCTTGGATAAAACATTCCATCAAATGTTCATCAATGGATGCTCTTCAGTGAATAGGTGCAGTCTTATTATTGTCCATGTGACTCTTATTCTGACATTCAGATGATATTCAGACATTTCTCCAGGTCTGATGAAGAAACACACTCATTTTACCCTGGAATTAAAATGTTATTATAAAGCATAACTTTAGAATACTGGTGCAGTATTTCTAATCTGAAGTGAATGGAGATCGATCATGTGATTCTGGCCCATCAGGTGTAGTCGGTTGGAGGACACTGGTCGTGATATGAATCATATGAGGGTTCGTCTCAATCACATACAGACAAACAGAGACTATTGTGCCGTTTCCTCGTGTCACGGTGACGAAGAACAGAGACTCACCGCTGTCCGCGTCGCTCTTACTGAAGCCCACGATCTTCTTCATGCGCTCCTCGGAGTTGAGCAGTAACTTCCTCCTGCGGATCTCCGCGCGTCTCTGCGCCGCGTTGTTCTGCTGCTGCACCGCGCTCTCCGCCTCCTCGCTTGCCTCCATGACTCCGATCACTGATGATCCAGCGGTTACCGAACAAGATCTGTCAGCAGCAGTAGATGTGCTTGTATTGATAGGGCGGAGCCTCGCAGAATGTGTCCCCTATAGATGACGACACAGTTTCAAAATAAAAGTCCGCGCGCATCGTCGTGACTGTCCTGGACATGTATAGAATGACTAGATGTCTCGTCTGCGTTGCTGGCCTCACCCAAAGCATTGTTAACAAGTTAACATTCTCTCCCTGTGTCTGCATGTGTGTTTCAGGGCTTGACACTGCCAAATGCGGGTAAAATTCGGCTGTGTTGGGTTAAAACTTTAGTCTCACTAGCCACTTTGGCGGGTAGTTTATTCTTTGGTATGACGATATACTTTTGTTGTAGTTTTCTCTAAAGGCATCTGATATAATAAACTCATAGCAACGTAATATTACTCCCATGAGCTTGTTTAGAACGTGCGTTAAGTTAGTCTCTGCAGTGATAACCTGCCGACGACGTGTACTCGTGAACAAACAGATTTTTTTAAAAGCTTGTTTTTTACTTTCACCTTGTGATCGCGCAAACCGTGTATGGACAGTTTCATCGGGTGCACGCGTCTGGACCGAAGTTAACTAGTCTGTTGGGTTTGTTGATCGGTCTGGTTACAAACCAGCTACAAACGCTGCTAGTAAAGAGTAATGAAGTTGGACTCTCGGGTTATTGTGCTGTGGGATCTGTTTCCCACAATTGTTTATTAAAATGTTCCATAAACTTACAAATCTAAACATGAATACACAGTCTTAATATATAATTTTATTTTAAAAAGATAAATGCATAGCAGTGTAAGCACACATGGCACGCGTTCCCGCATCTGTGCCGACGCGCGCGCGCGCTCGCTCTCACCTATGTTTGCGGTTGAATACAAATAATCATAACTGATAGACAACTAGGCTATATCAGGAAAAAGACACCAGCGCAACTCGGCACAGAGAATGGAAAAGCCAGTGGAAAGCCCGCTTTTATTAAGCAACTGTAGGAAGGCGTTCGCTAATGTCAGCAGATGAGAGCACACGGGGCAAAAAGCGCCGTCATAACACACTCGCGCTGATGTGACCGAGCCCGACCAGAACCCGAGCATCCTTTCTAAATATCTGTCTGAACCCGGCCCACCATCGGGCCATCCTCTAGTCTGCACGAATCGTTTGTAGGCTTCAATGACTGATTTATTAAAATAGTCACTTGCTCAGACCTACTGGCGGTTTACTTTCATAGTAGGCTACTTTCCTTTTTTCCCCATGATTTCATATATATTTATACACTACATGTATATAAAACACCAAACACAACATTATGCTGTTATAAGTTTGTAAGCATTCATGCTATATTTTGGCTACAAAAATATATACAGTCATAACTGCATCTGAATGCTGCTTCTGTTTCTTCTGCAGTGGAATGATCAATTTTGTGGCTGTGACTTCATATGACTGGTAACGGGTAACATTGGTAACATTTCATAAGATTGGTAACATTATCTTATTGTATTAATATAGGTCAAACGACTATGCAATATTTGTATGCTATATTAAGTCATATACAATGTAATTTCCTAACAAGAAGCGATAAAATACCAATATAATATGTGCAACCTTTAATGTGTGGTTATTCAAGACACACTGAAGGCATGATGCTTGCAGTCTTGCAGAGAACTACATACAATATGCACACTTGAAAGGGGCGGGGTGGTGGTGTTGGGTTGTGAGGGCTGCTGTAATCCAGTGTTCATCCTCACGGGAATTATTATTGCTACTGACTAAAATAAAGTAGTTTTGAGTGTCTAAAATGTGCTGCAATAAACAACAAATTATATACCTAGAAACAAAAACACTTTTAGTCATGTGTATATTGATATATCAATCTTATTGTCACGCCATCGAGCTGTGTGTTGCCAGACACAGCCAATCATGATCAGGCACACACAGCTCCAAGCTCCACTGATC
>JAUYWG010000059.1:13877377-13888529 GCA_034779775.1 Enteromius afrohamiltoni | reverse complement strand
CTGCATTTGTGTTGAATACTTCAATAAACATTTCAAATTACTCCCAAGTCTCCTCCTCCCTGTACTGAGCGTTACACTTATACACCTTAAAGAATTTTTGTACATACTTCCACTAATTAACTAACGATTATCCTGAAAAATAATTCATAATATTGTAATATACAGATGAAATGTGATCCCTCGAGTTCTCGTTTCGAGACAACAGCGGTTACAGCAGCCACAGGCCACATGCCAGGCTGGCATCTTGTCAGCAATTTCCTGTAGAAATCATAATGAAAGATGTTTTAACAAACCGACCAGACAGGAAATCATGTGTAAATTTATTTAAATCATGTTTATAATGTGGGTACTATATTGAAAAGAAAGCGTAATTCTGCCTTGATACACAACTTTTTTCAGAGGAAAAAAGCTACAATTTCAACATGTTCAAGCATCCATAATTATAACCACGTTAATTACCTTTGTAAAAAAAACAAACAGTTTCTAAATCCATCAAGATTACAGCGAGATAAGAGTATCTTCGTTTGTGCAGGTCACTTATCTTACCTCCATTTACCTCGGGTTCGACTGATCCCGCCAGAAAGCCAGCCGACCTGTGCGGACGCTCTATACCTCGACGTAACTCATCTAGTCATTCTATACATATCTATGTATAGAATATTATTCTAATGTACGGAATAACCAAAGAGTGCTGTTTCTATGATATGATTAATAATATTATGTTATTAGCAAAATATTTCATATATAAATGCAGATATTTTAAATCCCCTCCCGTTTATTGTATTTAAAAGTGATCTAAAATGCTTCTCAAATGCCCTTAATAAAATAAAAAATCTAAAAACCGCAAAGTGCTGTTTAATTTGTTATTATTTGTTATCATTTTTATGATATATTTTGTTTCTTGCAATGTTTTATGTTTTGTCTGGAACTTATTATGACTATATTGTGTTAAGGTTTCAATTCTTTTTGTATACTATTTAATATCAGTTTGTCTTATTCACACTTTCTACTTAATAATAACAATAATAATAAAAGTCGTGACGTTTGCAAAAGTGTGTGTGCTGGGCAGATTACCTTACAATTGTAGTCCATAAATGATTACAAATTACATGACAAAAAAAAAGACTTCTGCTCAGGTTCTTCAAATGAATTATATAGACAAAGTGCATTAAGTATATGTTTTGACAAAAACATGGTTTCGGGAGGAACGTGAACGTTGTAATCACCCGTAGTAATCACATTTCCTAATCAAGTACACCCAATCATACCCCTTCCCTTTACTATAAAATACCCCAGTTTCCTTGTTTCTACATCTCGCCTAAATCACCAGCTCCAAGAGCCCGATCTCGCTCACCACCGCCAGCCAGCCGCCAGCCGCCAACTCGCCTCCCCCGCCTCATCCTACACCTCTGCCAAGTCTCCAACCGGAAAATGGACTATCATTTCACTCAGGCAAACACTTTCAGCCGCCAAGATATCCTATTCACGCAAAGCCAACAAAGCCGATCTGCTCAAACTTGTCAACACCCATCTGCCGTAACACTTTACCCCCGGACACTACACCAGCTCGAAAACACCTCCAAAAAACAGCCACTCATCTCATCCCGGAAACTCCACGCAGATCCAGCCATCTCACGCCTTCCGCAAGCCAGGGCCGCGATCCAGAAGCCGAACCAGCCCTGCTTCCTCCTCCAAGCCGCCGCCGAAGCAAGCCCACCTTCCACCACTACTCAACCCGGATCCGTCTCCCCAGCAGTTCTCCAGAAAGCCATAGCTGATTTCTTTGCCACCTGGCCCATAGGACCACCACTACCTAGCCATGGTGTCATTGCGTCCTCCTATGGCGGCACCCATTTCTATACTCACTCAAAAATCATCTGTCCCTCTGTCAATAAACACCCCAAAAAGTATTTATCGACTCCTGTTAATGTTTCATGCCTTTCATCCGAATTGTCTTTCCATCCTGATCCTAACTTCTCTCATTTTACTAACGGTTTTCACCCAGTTGTTGTCTCCATCCCTACCCAGTCTTTCATTTGCCCCAACCTACTATCTGCCTCAACTAAACCAGACACAGTGGATGCTCTAATCAAAAAAGAATTAGA
This sequence comes from Enteromius afrohamiltoni, assembly GCA_034779775.1. NCBI lineage: Eukaryota > Metazoa > Chordata > Actinopteri > Cypriniformes > Cyprinidae > Enteromius > Enteromius afrohamiltoni. The sequence goes on along the minus strand of JAUYWG010000059.1, from coordinate 13,886,424 downwards.
CTCCACTTTCATGATCGGCCCTTTCCCAGCCCCGCCTTTCAGTACCTACCGAGTCAGCCCTATCGGCATTGCTACTCGGAAATTCTCAGGAAAAAAGAGACTTATTATCGATCTCTCTTCCCCCCACAACTCTACAACTCCCAGCATTAACAGCCTAATCCCTCTCGAAGAATTCTCCCTCCAATACCATAACGTAGACCAAGCCATTGAACTCATCAAAAAAGTTGGTAAAGGAGCTTAGATGGCCAAAGTCGACATTACCTCCGCCTTCAAAGTCATGCCCATCCATCCTGACTTCTGGCACCTATTTGGCATCCAATGGTGAAATTTTTTCTATTTCGCAGTCCGCCTCACCTTCGGTTGCAAAAGCAGTCCAAAAGTATTTGACATGCTCTCCAAAGCCATTTGCTGGATTCTCCAGAATAACTACCAAATTCACCACCTCATCCACCTCCTCGACGATTTCCTCGTCATTTCTCACCCCCAAAACCCGCCAGCAGCTGACCTTTCCACCGTCCTTAAAGTCTTTAATAAACTAGGGATTCCCATCGCCCAAGAAAAAACTTTGGGCCCCAGCACCAATATCGAATTTTTGGGCATCCCACTCGACTCCCAAAAATTTGAAGTTTCCCTTCCCAAAGAAAAACTTGACAGAATCACTCTCATCGCTTCCACAACCTAGCCCACCCCCACTGTTCTAAAAGAGAACTTCTCTCAGTGCTAGGACACCTGAATTTCGCAATGCGCATCATCCCACAAGGAAGGCCATTTATTTTCCATCTGCTATCCCTTGCCTCTTCTGTACCTTCTTTAGAGGATTCCCTAACCCTGACAAACCCCTGCCTAAATGAACTCCAACTCTGGATCTCATTCCTTTCCCACGGCCATTCTTTTTTCTATAAAGACTGTCTAGCCAACCCCACAGACATCCAACTTTTCACCGATGCACCCCATCCATAGGTTTCTGAGGCTTCTATCGTAACCAATGGTTCTTGGGGCCAGGGGGAGGCGAACTAACTAACGTTCACCCGCACCTAGCCTCCACAGCCCTTTACGAACTCTACCCCATCGTAGTGGCCACCGCCCTCTGGGGAAACGAATGGTCCTCTACATGCATTTTCGCACACTGTGATAATGAAACCACAGTTCAATGCATCAATAAACATAGTTCACACTCCCCCGCCATTATGCCTCTCCTCAGCCTAGTCTGGATATCAGCCCTTAACCAATTCATCCTCACTGCCAAGCACATTCCCGGTAAAGATAACACAATCGCTGATTCTCTTTCTCGTTTTATGTTTCAGAAATTCATGACGCTTGCTCCGGATGCAGACCCCCAGCCAACCCTAGTTCCTCCTTACTCGCAACTAATCTACCCCTAGACCACCCCCTCAGAACGCTCTACGAAAAATCCATTAACTCCATGTTAATGGCCGTAGCCCCCAGAACCTCCAATCATCCCTGACAGCTTGGAGAACTTTCAAAACCTTCCATCTAAATTATAACCTCAACTTCCCAGATTTTTCCCTCTTAGTCATGTCCTCCTTCATCACATACTTGAGCTCCTCTAGATCCCTCCAAGTCAGTTCCATTAAGGGTTACCTGAGCGGGATCCAATCACATCTAGCCTCCGCGTAGGCTTCCCTACCCATCAGATACAGTCATCCCACCTCCGTCGAGGTTCCTCATAGGTTCCTCTGGGTTTTCTCCCAGCCTCCGCGTAGGCTTCCCTTTCCCTCAGAAGCAGCCATTTCCATCCCACCTCCACTGAGGGTTCCTTATACCTCTGCGAAGGTTTACTCCCAGCCTCCGCGTAGGCTTCCCTTTCCCCCAGATGCAGCTATTCCCACCCCACCTCCGCTGAGGTTCCTTATACCTCCACGAAGGTTTTATTCCCAGCCTCCGCGCAGGCTTCCCAGTCTCTCAGACACAGTTTTCACTTATCCCACCTCCGCTGAGGTTCCTCATACCTCTGCGAAAGTTCTTCCCAGCCTCCGTGTAGGCTTCCCAACCCTAATTTCCCCATCCCAGCAACCTTCCTCTATCCTGCCTCCGCTGAGGTTCCTCATACTTCCGCGAAGGTATCTTTTCAAGCCTCCGAGTAGGCTTCCTTGCCTATCCCTTCCTTCTCCTAAATTTTCTGATAGACACCTCTGCTGAGGTTCCTAATACCTCCGCAAAGGTATTCTTTCAAGCCTCCACAGAGGCTTCCCAATCTACCCCTCCATCTTATAATGAAACCCAGATACAGCATCCTCCCTTAACGCTTATTTTGGCCGCTGTCTCCAATGCTCTTCTTGGGGGGCAGATGGCAAACGAGCCAAGCACCGAACCCTCACCCTCGCTAGGGTTACATTCCCTAGGGTTCGGAGTCCGCCGTGCTCCCGGCTCGCTCCCCAAATTTGCTGCAATTCAAACTATTTGATTACCAGGAAACGTGAACTCTTGAAACACATCTGCACTAAAGTTACATTAAAATTTAAGTTTTAATCTATTTGTAATTTGTTGATTCCAGGCAGGGGCAGACCTACACCCTATGATGGAGGAGATAAAGATATAGACTATACTTCAACTGTACTATCATGTATAGGTTAGTATAGTTTAAGTACAGTCTATACCTTTAGACTTAAATCTTTAGCCTTAATTTTTTTTGCTTTATGATATGACACAGCACTTAAAGGGTTAAGAGAGAGTGATCAGCTGTTTCCTGGGCAAAGCCATGTTTGAGGATCACCTAACATTTTTTTAATCTCTCTGGATGGTGGAGGCTATTTTTCTAGGTCTTCCTTCTCAATACGGTTTACATGCTCACTCAACAAAGAAGGTCATTGTCGTGGGCTCTCTTTAAAGTGGTTGTGCTGCAGCATATCTGTTAAGCGGTGGATGTCACAGTTCATACAGCGATATTGAGCCTAGGATCTTGAGGGTTAACTCAACTGGCCCTTTTATAGTTATCTTTGGTTAGCAAAGGTCCTCTTTTGGAAGCACTTTCACAACGACACACAGCGTCTCCAGAACATGGCGCCCACAGCAACACTACAGACAGAATAATAGCTCCGTCTTCTTTCTTTGTGGAAACATTTGAAGATAAACCCACTCTGTGATGGAGAAAAGTGGAGGCGTGTTTAAACAAGTCGTTTTTTTGAGGACATGGACAAGCCAAAACTACTATAAAGAATCTTTTTGGTTTTGAGACCTTAATCTTTGATCTTATCCATACACTAACAGCTTGTAACACTCAAAAGAGAAAGAAAAACTTGAAATTGCATTAAAGGGCCCCTCTAATATCTTTGCTTTCCAAACTCATCTGTTTATATATACGGATGTAGGGATCAGCAGCAGCTTCATATCCTGAAGCCAGTCTTGTCTTGATGCTTCAGTAAAGCTGCTCTGGACCAGCTCGTTACAAAGGGTTCGGTCCGGTCTGGTCTAGTTCATCAGACCTTGTGCACTCATCGAGAGAACATGAGAGCATAGACGCTGAAGTAACGGTGAAAAACTGGAGATACTCAGGAGAGCTCACACGACATTTCCTCTTTAATGACTTCATTCATTTAGAAAGTTCACATGTACAAAATTGCAGAGAATTTACAAATCATTTCTCAAAAACACAGTTGTCATGTGTGCTAAAATGAGCTGAACAACCGCAGAGGAAACAAGAATTTTTTAAATATAAAAAAATATCCCTCTGAATGTTGGATTTGATTATGCAAGAAACATCTGCGAACAGAATCAAGACTGAAGATTGCTCCGATTATTGTGTTCATCAGTTCTCCATTTACAACATTAATCTCTATTAATGGCAGAGAACTCTCTGTATTTATTCTGTAGTTTGGATTATACTTTAAGCACACAGTCAGCTTCCCACGTGTCTCTGGAGCTGATCACTTCACCTAAAGCTTATTCTTAAAAATCTCTCAGTGGGAAAAAAAAGAATAATAATATCAAAGTCCCAAGCAGTTTGTTTTATCATCTGAATAATGTTTTTTTTATCTAAAATGAACAATCTTTTGAATATAATATAGGTTTATCAATATGCATGTTTCTATAATGTGTACAGATCACAGGATCGAGCGTCTGGATTGGCCCGTGTCAAACATCACATACTTCCAAGCATTTCTTCCCAGAATCCCACTTAAGGCGGATATTGAATTCAACTGCATTGCCTTCATCAATTAAAAGAATGACTGACGAATACAGACAAACCTGGAGATGGAACAGATGAACCTGTGACAATGACCACACTAATTATAAAGCGCTAACTTGGAGGAGCACTAATTATAAAGGTTGTAAGAAATTTATAAGAAACCATTTTCCTACATTTTAGTTTTTTTTTTTGTAAAAGGCAATAAATTATAAAGGACGTGCGCTCCAAGACGTCGGCCGTGTGTCGACAAGCATCACTCCTCAGACAGCTGTAAGAGACTCAGACGGGACTTTATTGACAGCAGCCAGGCATCATGAGATCACTTGGAGATCTGCTGTTGTAGGTGAAGCAGGAACTCGTAGTAAGAGAGAGCCGATTCATTGAGATCCTCGATCATGTTCTGCATGAACTCAGCCTTGAGCGGAGACTCGTCTCTGAAACCAACGGAAGAGGGGTAAGACACAAAAACAGCTCTGGATCATAAAGTGAGAGCCAATTCAGCAGAATTGATTTCTCCAAACTTTCAATTAAAACAAACGATGTAGAATATCCATCATCTACGATATGATCACTGCATCATTTTATGAGCGATGACATCATCGAGTATCACTGGCTTTGCAAAAAGATCCTGAAAGCATTGGACTGCTTGATGAAGCTGATTAAAATGCAGTTAAAATGAACTGATAATTTCAGTCATTAAAGAAACGAATGAGAAGTGAATCTGCTTGACTCGGTCATGAAGACTGGGGCTGCCCTTGGCTAAATCTCTAAGCTAGTCATCGTTCATTATAAGTACTATGATTTAAATTATTTATTAATAAACATTCGATAAATGGAATAATGAGCTTTTAATTGCCTACATAGCCTAACGAGTGCAGAAGCTATGATTGTAAATGTGTCAGGGACAAATAGTAAAGAGGCGAGCGTTAAGAATTCACTGATTAACTAGTACTTTTTTAACTTCTGAACTAACTTTTTTGTTCTTGGTTTAAAAGATTAAGTCTTTGCAGTAGTGATGTACCTGTCTGCATGTTTCATATGGATTAGACTACATAATCAGAGAAAATCTGTTTTCCATTTGAATGAATAAAAAAAAAGAAATTTTACTCATTCATATATTTTTTATGTCTGCAAGGCAAGCATACACAGCGTTTTTCCCCCATACTGCCACAATATCCACCCTGACTGCCACAAATAGATGTTCTAAAAGGCTTTGACTTTGTTGAATAAACATGAGCCGCAGCACGCATCAAAATCGTTTTTATATCACCGTTTATCTGAAGGAAAACACCGTCTTCATACAATTGTGGATGTAATTTAATGTATGTAACTCGCATGCAACGCCTGATAGATCGTCGTTTGTGAGTGGAGCGCTGCATTGAGTACAGCTGTCCCAGTGAAACCTCATCCACCCGGACAGCGCCTCTTTGCTGCCACCTACTGGTGGTTTTAGAGCCATTTTTATCCATGACAGGATAAAATGTTTTTGATATTGACATGAGCAGGTGTACAGGTGAGACTGACCTGATGACGTGCAGGACGGCGTGGAACGGCCGGCGTTCTCTCAGCCAGTCGACGAACGCTCGCAGTCGTGAAGACTGAACCGTGTCCAGCTCTGGAAGCTGCGTCTGAGACGAGAAATACACATTACACTTCTGCTCCTTTAAAGCAGCTTAACCAAACCTCCTTTATTAGGGTTAGTACCTACTGCTGCTGCTGCTGAAGAGCCAGGGCTCCTGCACAATGTCCATTTAAAAACTCTTTACTTCTCCACACTCAAACTTCAAATATCTTTCAGTAGATCTTCAAACCATATTGAACATAAAAGCTGATTCAGATTTATTTTTAGTATATCATACAGCCATCTGGAAGTATTTATATTTATTCATACATAGCATCCCTGTAGCTGTGTTAATAAAATACAACCCTCACTGCAACTGATTTGAGTTGTTTTCTATGCTCCAGATGGTTAGAATAATGCTTTTTTCCATTTGATTCAACCGGACGCGTCAAGCTCTTCACTGAGTGGCGGGCACGAGATTGAGGCAAAAATCACATTCATTTTGTGTCATTTGCATCTCCCCTCTACTCACACCTTGTCAATGGCTTCGTATGTGATCTACTCGCTGGAATTCACGTGTGGTGTGAGGGCTGAAGGGTTGTCTTTAGAGCAGTGTGTGTTTTTTTTCATGGCCTTAAGCCTACTTTAGACGTTTTTACACTTCTTGTCTGATACATAGCGTCACTAAATTCTTAATTTCCATTGGGCAAAAGTCTGGAAATGCAAATATTGCTTTCTTTTCCCCCACACTTTTGCAGACCTATACATTACTCAAGTCAAACGTTCACAGACTGTAGGAGCCCTGCAGCACATCTGTCAGCTGAACAGAGCAGTACTATCTAAACAACCTCATTAAGGGCAATAACATTAAACACCGTTTATTTACATTCAGTATTTTTACTGAGATTTAATGAAATAGTTGTAATGAGGTCCAGCAGCGATGAACAGCACAGGACAGGATCTGTGATTAATGCAGAACTCTACCATATTCAGAGGAACATCAGCGTAACCGTCCGCTCCCAGCACCTGTGTGAAGAACTCCGGGCTGAGGTTTCTTCCCACCCACAGATACATGACCTGAGGAGAACAACACGCTTCATGTGCATGTGATCATGCTGTTTGTGCTGTACACATTATCCTTTAATGTTCATCAGGTCAGGTTTTATTGGCAGAAGCCCGATGGGTGAGTGAGGTCCTGATCATCACAGACTCATCCTGACTGTGGGCCCTTGAAATATTACACGTGTTCATTGTTCAAATAATTCTTTAACTATGATTAATCATAGTTAAAGAATTAAAGTTTGAGCAAAATAATCATTTATTGTGCATCTCCTCAGACTCGGTGCTAATTTCACAACATACTTTAGTCCAAATAACAGAGGCTTCAGAATCAAGGGCCCTGTAATAATAACCAGCCAGATTCTGCCTCACTTTCAATGACTCCCCTTCGAAGCACCCCAGGTGTACGTGACATTCTGAGTTATATTAAAAACTGTCCAGGTGTCTTTCTACTGCAGTAAGCAGGTTTTTGTTCTGTAATAAAACATCCCTCACACGACTCCGGGGGGTGAATAAAGGCCTCCTGTAGTGAATCCATGCATTTTTGTGAGATAAATAATATTAATACGAATCGGGTTAGAAATATCATCAATAAATAAAATGTAGATTTTTCTTTCCAAAAAAAAGAAACCAATTAGTTGTTCATTTTAAGAGACATGTCTTATTTTCCCTTGCATATTTAATATTGCTCTTTAATTAAGACGTTTGATTAAAAATGTTTCATCCGATTACTCGATCAATCGATGACATTTTCAGTAGAATACTTGATTACTGAAATATTTGATAGCTACAGCCCTAAAATCATATACACCTAGCATGCTTCGAAGAGGAGTAAAAGACAGTGTGTGTGTGTGTGTGTGAGAGAGAGTGTATTCTCACAGTGCCACAGTCCATGAGGAACGCTGCGTCTCTGTTCAGTTTCTCCACCGAGAGCTGCTGGGCTCTGGGCTGAGGAATCGTGCGGTCGTTGATGTTCAGAGCTCCCTGTCAGGAACAGACAAACCTCACATCAGGTTCAAACTGAAGCATTGGTACATACATAAACTCACCATCTCTGCCGCTGTACGTCTTGAGAAGTGAAAACTGTCCTTACTAAACAACCCATAATCAATAGCTCCTCCTCCAGTCTCTTACATCACGATCCAGACACTGCTGGATCTGTGCAGAATTCTCTCCTGATTCAAACTACTTTTCACTGGAGGAAGCGTTATTGTGGATTTTTAGATAAAATTTTTTAAAAGTAGTAAAATATGATTAAATCAATCATCACAACTGAAACCTTTAAACAAACCTTTAACAATTAACCTTTAAAAATGTTTCGTTCTTTGATAAATATGGGTTAGGCTGCTGTGTCTTTAACACAGAACGCACACAGATCTCAAAACACTGTACATGAGCACTTCGTTCACGGTATGATGATATACTGATGCAGTCAGCTCTTGTCAGATCCGGCCTGGAATGATCTTTTCTTCAGTGGAAAGTTCTAGTTCTTTCTCTTCCTGCTTTTAAATGGTGTAAATGTGAACGCAGGAATTGTTAAACAATCCCCAGCCCTGTATGTCTTTGAGGTGTAAGCGCTGACCTCGTCTGTGAGCTGGTCGACGCGGTACAGACCCGGGTGAACCATCATCAGGAGGAAGGCCAGTGGCTGCTGCTTCAGCTGACACATGGAGAAGACTCGCTCGTCCAGCCGCCCGCTGCTCGTCCGGAACGCTTTCTGAGGAGCAACAACAGGTCAGACGGCAGTTAGGAACGACCGCCACAAAACTAACGCCAGACCATTCGGAGTTGGTTCAAGTGTCAATACAGAAGTGTCTAGTTTAGATTAAAATCCACTGCATCCTTCTTTGCATCACGATTAAAATCTTAAACGCAAAGAGCACAAAAAATGCCTTCCTGTGTTTATATGAATAGATTTCTTATTTGCTTATTTGCTTTGAGGTTAGTTTTACTTTTTCTTTTTTTCTCATATTTCTATTTCAAAGAGATGTTTTTATTTACTATCTGTACTATCTCCAAAACCCCCAAAACAAAACACAAGAACTCAAACTGTGAGAATCTAATCGTGAGGGAATCGTTTATCTCTAGTGTGATGAGCCCTAGTTTGACCGACCAGCAGTTACCAGTCGGTGATCAGTCTTATGTTTCCAAGCATTTGTGGTTTATGAGGACACTTCCTGTGTCCCCATGATTCAAAAGACAAAATGGTGTTTATTTGAGAATGTAAGAGTGTGTGGTGTTTCCTGTAAGGGGTAGGTTTAGGTGTAGGGTCAGTGTAGG
>JAUYWG010000059.1:13853553-13870207 GCA_034779775.1 Enteromius afrohamiltoni | reverse complement strand
ATGAGGAGGAGCTCCTGCAGGAGGAGGAAGAGGAGGAGTTCCTCTCACTGCTGCTGGAGGAGGAAGATGAGGAGGAGCTCCTGCAGGAGGAGGAAGAGGAGGAGTTCCTCTCACTGCTGCTGGAGGAGGAAGATGAGGAGGAGGAGTTCCTCTCACAGCCGCTGGAGGAGGAGGACCATACGTCTGAGGAGGAGCTGAAGATACAGAGCATCAGTGAGCATCACACAACACTATGAAGGAATAAAACTGAAGCATCTCAAGCATCTTGTGTATGTTAGGGTTAGAAGAGTAAACAATAACTGAATTAATAACTTCCTCCCCTTGATGTGCTGTTATCTTTAAGTTTGTCCTGAACACTTAAACTGTCTGCTGTCCTTCAGAAAAACCCCTCAGCTCACACTAACATGTGTTTTCCTGTAGTACTGCCCTTCAGAGGGCACCGAGGATACTTACATGTTACCTAGAAGACAAAATAAGCTATTCATTTTTATAAATATAACTATTATTTTCCCCGGGGGACTACAGGTCTTGTAGTGTGTGTGTTCAGGCATTTGTGGTTTATGAGGACACAATGTGTATAATGAAATGGGTTCTACAATGTAAACATGGTTTACGAGGACACTTCCTGTGTCCCTGTAAAACAAAAGGCTTAAAAAAACCACACACTAAACAGTGCTTTCTGACTCTTTTGGCATCACTAAACTCCAGCAGCAGCGTCTGAATGTCTTCACAACCCTTTATTTACAGCAGACTCTGTCCAAAGCATCTGTGTTCTGTGTGAATCTGTGCATGATGATCACATGATCTTCTCATTGAACTCTAACCCTGCAGGAGAGGAGCAGGAGGGCTCAGGCGGTGAGGGATGTACCGTGGTTCACAGAGTTAGCGAGCGGCTGGAAGAGTGGGGGGGTGCTGCGGTGCATCGTGGGATGGCTCTGGGGCTGCTGGGAGTAGACGGCCGGTGGCAGGCCCTTGCTCGGGGCTGTGTTGATGTAGCCCGGCGGAGGAGGAGCCATGCCGCCCTGATTAGACGAGAAAACACCAACGGGGCTCTGCGACGGACCTGTGCACAAAACAACACAGACCAATCACTGAGAGCGCTAGCGGTTTAACCAACCATCACTAGTCCCCTAACAGACTAACCTAGGAGGAGAGAGAGAGCGAGAGAGAGAGAGAGAGAGACTGCTAGCACCAATAACCGAAATACTTCACTTTCAAACATACTGAACAACTGACATGCTGAATATAAAAACATTTAAACAGCTAGTTCATATATTCAGATACAGCAGTCAAAGTTTGCCGCTGTGGCGCGTCCTCGCAGAAGTTATCGGTCTAAAAATCAGACGAGGTGAAAATCAAAAGTAGATGTATTTTAAAGAGCAACAGTTTAACACTAGATACTGGACATAAACGAACACATTAAAGTATTTTCAGAAAGCCGAAGTTTATATTTTTGGAGTAAAGTCAAATTAAATGGACAGCTACATGAACTGCATATTTGTTTCTTATAACGATGATGAAGAACAAGGAACAATGTTTTAAACGAAACGCTGGTGACGATGCTGCTTCATACTGGGTTATAGCTCTTAAAAGAGGTCTCTTTTAGCTTTAATAATCTGTAAATAAAGGGTTACCATTCTGCAGTTCAACTCTGTTGTGGGTTTAATTTTAGAGGAGGTGCCTCATTTGAGAGAAATAGCAGGCAATTCAATAATAGCCCAATAATAATAATAATAATAATAATAATAATAATAGTAGTAATAGTTGTATACATTAATAGGAGACAAAGACATCTGGTATCGTCCATGTCTCTGAGGGATATCTCCAGCGTCTATCGGCACAACCCTATCTCCACACACACACACACACACACAGCCAGCAGACAAATTCAGCTCAGTGTGTGTGTGTGTGTGTGTGTCACACACACCATCTCTAACGAGCGCAACAGCCTTAACTAATGGACACTCAGCTAACGAAGAGCATCAGAGCATGATCTGACAGAACATCACTGAGATATTAATATGTGAAGGAAACACAGAGGCGTGAATCTAGCAGCATTAGAAAGGCTTCTGTCTGAGGAGGCCGAGGAAAACACTCCTTCATTTGATAGCGTTGTCATTTTTCAGATTCATTTAGCTTGAATAAATCCAATTTCAGAAATATAATGAATTAGTTATAATATAATATACACATACAATAAATAGAAGTTTGAAGATGTCCTTCTACAGGTGCGTATGATTTATGCATTTATTACCAGATCAGAGGGAGATTAAATCAGGACCAGGCCATAGATCAATCAGTCACGTGCTTTAGAAAACTCACGGCTGGTGTGCGTCTGGGGCGTAGAGCTGGACCGCGGCGCGTTTACAGATCGGTCAGTGCATGATTCTTTACACGTAATTTAAAGGAAAGCCTTAAACAAGAGAAGCTTTTTCAGGAATGAAGTCCAGGCTCTGATAAAGAGCAAACACAAGCACTATCTGCTCTTTCAGAATAACTGGTACCAGATCACCTTCAGAGATCAGGGCTGGAGTACACACACCTACAGCCAGCATCTCATTCCCGGTTTAATGAACCGTGGTCCTAGGGTAGCTGGATCTATTACTCGCCCGTGACTTTAATAAATGAATAAATTAGGGCTGTTTTGTTTGCCTGATGAATCTGGCCCTGGAGCGCAGCTATACACCGAATCACTGGGATATTAAGATCACGCTCCATGAAGATATTTTCACAACATAAAGACATCAAAAAGGGGATTTTTGATTGGCAGTAGCGGTTTTTAGACTAGACCCTAACATTCCAGATCTTCTAATCGCTGTATCTCCGCTAAACACGGTCGTCCTAACAAACCAGACACCAGAGGAGAGATGACCCGAACATATACACCCGAGTCTCAAAAACTACACATCTAAAATAGAAACGAAAAGTTCTCAAAAACATACACGGGTCTGTTTATATAAACACATGACGTAAACAAAAACTTTGATTTGGACGAGATGAACGGTCGGACAGCTCCATCTAAACGTGGCACGTGAAGGTGAAAGGTCACCAGTTCTGTGAAGCTTCTGGTTTTTCATCTTTAACCATTTAACTTCCCCTGGTTCGGCTCCTGATGAACTCTGACAGCTGCAGATCAATCAGCGCTGATCGATGACCTGACCGCGGAGAGCTGCGTCACCACTCCGCTGACTAACTTGGGTTAACCCGTTTGACTAGTCGTTAGTGATCTTTAACTTTACTCGAAGGAATCACAGGATTCGGCCTTCAGCGAGCGGCGCGACGCACTAGGATCCCGGCCGGTCGCGTCGCGTCGCTGAAGTGATCAAACTCCGAAGAAACTCTCGGCCTGAGCGCGGCGCGTTGAGACGCGTCAGACGCGAGGTACTCACCGTTCGCGTACGAGCCTCCGGCGCCGTTCTGTGACGCGAAGCCGCCGCTGGACATGGTGAAGTCGGATCGGTCAGCGAGCGTCTCACAGGCCCGTGGCTGCGGTCATTCTCTATCTCGCGCTGCCGAGCGTCGCGGTGACAAACAGCGCCTTCCTCTCAGCGGAAGTCGAGCTGAGCACGGGCAGCGCACATGCGCACTTGGTACACGTGGCATTTCCTGTGGAGCGCCGCTTTCCGCCGTACTGGAAACACGAGTTAGACGTCAGCGCTGGTCAACGAAACACCCAGAACACCTGTAACGTTATAATATTTCGTTATTAACAGGGCACGTACGAAGAGCAAAAACTTCTTCAGTTAAACCATATACCATTGACCTAACCCACGACCTGAGAAATACATAGAATTATATAGAAATGTAACTACGAAAGATGTCCTCTTTGCTTTATAGGGTCTTCTTAATATTTGGTTATATTACTACTGCATTTCTTTGCTGCGTTTAGCACTATAATATAGCGAATAATGTACTTAGGTTCTCTAAATTGTTATATTATTAAAATAAAATTTAATAATATTCTTTACTTTATACGTTCTTTACTTAATCTACATGGGGGGGAAATAGCTTAATCTACAAATAATAGAGAAAGCATGCTCTGCGTGTGCTGTGCTGCTGTTTATGCGGGCTGTTTCACGCCGGACGGTTTCGATCGTGACACACAGCGGAAGTGGCGCCATTGTTGTGTGTCGTGGCTGTGAGCAGCTGTGAGTCTCTCCTCTCGGCTCTGCTGTAATATTCACTCACTCAGCTGCGTTGGAAAGAGCTGCACTCATCTGTACACACACTCGAGGTAGGTTTCTGTCTCTCGGGTGTGTTTGTGTGAATCTTTTCCCGCCGTGTGAGCGGGCTTCTCCTCTGCCGGCGCTCGCGCTAAGCTAACGGGGATGCTAGCCTGACTCAGTTGTGTCACGCCGAAGCTCGTTTACTTCACTCGAATTCTTTAGCGCCGTATCGACAGCACGGTTGGTGTAGATTAGTAGAGCCGTCGATCGGGGTGTGAGCTGTTAGTGGTGTTTGTGAGCAGGTGGAAGTGTCGTTAGCTCTGCTAGCATCAGCAGTGACACGTACATAAAGCTCAGGCTGCGGACGCTCAGAAATAAGGACGCTTTTACTGCCTCGGATCGAACTAACCCTCAAACACCGCGCTCTGAGGCCCACATACAGTTTAAAGACATTTGTCAGATTCTTAGGAATGTCGCTTTATTTTAATTTTGAGAATCCTGTAGTATTATTTATCATTTTAACACGCTCTGATTCTGAGTTTATAAATAATTAATAATAATTAATTAAAGAAACGCATCCCAGTTATTTCTTCAGAAATGAATGTTATGAAAGTTGTGACTAATTACTCTGAACTATTAATTAATATCTTAACTAAAACCCCAGAGGTTTCTGTTTCTCCCTTTAAAAGTCAATTACAGCTAAACTTTAAAGTTCATGAGTGAGGTTTCAGTGTTTGGACATGATTAGAACTCTGATTCTATCTGTTCATCATATAAAATGACAAATGTTTTATGACACTTTTTGTCAAGGTTTAATTTGCATAGAGTGACCGAAACCTCTCAGACTTCATAAGAGTCTCTTTTAGTGTTTAACAGAGGAGCAGGAGTCTTGCAGGTGTTTAGTTGGTGACGTCACCTGACTTACAGATAACATGACTGATAAATGGTTTTCAAATACTTATGAGCTATGGAGAGATTATTTTAACGTTTACGAATGAGTGCCAAACTGTGATCATGTGTTTGTTTTTCAGAAATAACAGTGCATTCATGTTTGACTTGATTGAGCTGTAGATGCTCCTGTTAATATTATGTTTATACTCGCATGTCGTGTGTATTTTCTGAATGTTTGATTCCTCATCGTTCAGGTTCATTTGAAGAGGCCTTCTGTGTCTGTTTATATCTGTCAAATGTCCTATTGGTAGATTGGTTGTTGAAACTGCATGAAACGATCTTTGTGAGGCGTTTCATTTATAAAGTCAAATATTTCCTCTTGATGTCGGGTGAGATCAAGGGTGACACAGTTATTATAAAGCTGTGAAATGTGTTAGTACGGCCTTGTGTTAGTAAAAACAACAAGTGTTGTGTGTGTGTGTGTGTGTGAGGTCATGCTGACGTGTAGCTCACACGTGTCCTTCACCTTTAGTTCTGCTGCTCTTTACTCCAGCAGCTGCTGACGGACAGATTGCGTAACACCAGCACTCGCTCATTCATTCATTCATTCATTCACTCACTCTCATCTCTGAGGAGGAGGATGGTCTGTATTATATGAGCACAGACTCACCTGAGACCCGTCTGTTGTCTCCTCAGCGGCTGGCTGAAGGTTTTTTATTTGAAATAAAGTTTAAACAGCTGCTGCTATCAAACGCTCTCGTCCTGATAACAGCTGAAGGTTTTATCACAGAATTACTGTATGCTATTGTGTTCCAAAACAGCCTGGAAGATAAGCTCTGGATGTTCATTATGACAAGGGTTAGTACTTTAATCAAACTGACCTTAATCGATCTGCTTGATCTTGATCTGAGCGGAAGCTGATTGGAGTGAGAGAATCTTGTGATCATGTGAAGGCTGGATATGAATCCGTTTCATGGTCAGTATGTTTATATATGTTCTTCTGACCCTGTTTCATGAGCTGGCCAGTAGATACTGAATATTTACTTCTGAACGCCGCTGGGATTCGTTTTGTTCAGATTGCGTGTGTGCGTGATTATGTGGATCGGATGGCAGTGTTCGTATAAACACAAGTCATGTTTCTTGGCAGAAATGAGCTCTTAATTCACTTTCCACAAACGAGGGCCTTAAAAAGATAGTAAATGAAAGCATACAGTGGTAAATCTATCAATTCTTGGCATTAAATGTTGCATCCGATGCTAAATATATAATTCTCTTCCTATTTTTGTTTTTAACACAAATGTCTAAACTTCCCTAAAATAAAGGTGCATTCATTTAAGATGCAAATCTTGAAAAACTGAACATTATTAGTTTATTCTTAAAGCAAGAGAAATATCTGTCAAAGGAGAATGACATCAGATATTTGTAATAATTTTATTTACTCTTATTTAAGTTTATTCATTTCACAGAAAAGGAGTCTTCTGAAGTGAAAACATTGAACTACAACCCAAGCCGATGTTTTTATGAAATGAAGTTGTTTTTGAACTCTGAGGTGCTGCTGATGTGACTCGTTCTGTGCTCTCTAGACATCAAGTGTTTTCTTTTACAGACGCATTTGATCCAACTCTTTGTTCGCTGTCACTGTCTGTGCTTCTTCCTTTGTATGACGGGTCATATGTTCAGACTTCTTTAGCTTTGAATTTCAAGTAATAGTATTTGAGGATCTTGGTCTTGTTGATGTTATAGAAGTTCAGACATTAATCTGCTCAACACACAGCAGAACAGCAGACGTGTGTAACGGTATTATATGACGTGTGTGTGCTCTTTCAGTAGATTTAATGATACCCATGTTCAGAACACCTAAAGTCCTGTCCGGTGAAACCTCTTAATGCTTTCTTCTTTCAGATATTCCACGGCCTGGATATGTCCTTCATATTTGATTGGATTTATAGTGGTTTCAGTAGCGTTCTGCAGTTCCTGGGTAAGTTCATGACCTCCTTCTTACTGCGCTTGACCTGAAACAAAATCAAAAACTGTTACTGTGCGTTCACACCGCCGTAGCGGCGCGTCTTGAAGAGTTGAAATCAGGTCAACTTTATGGTAATGAGCTATGATGCGGTTCGGCGGCAACCAATCAGAATGTAGGAGTCCACCGCTTGAGCAGATTCCAGAAAACGCAGTCCTGTAAACTTTGGTTCCGACTCTATTAGTTCCTATGGCCAATCACCATTAAGCAATGGAGGAGGAGTTTATCATTGCTGTGGCATGGACCCAGGTGTCCAAGATTGCTGGCTTTCCTGGTGAGTTTCTAATGTGCATTAACTTTTATGTATTTTCTAAAAATAAGCGTGAATTTCAAGTTGAATTTAGTGCTGGAGCATGCAAAGCTGTTACTGCTGCAGAATATTGACGACATAACACATTGGATTAAACGGAAATATGTGTTTAGAGAGCTGCAGCAAATGCCTTTTAATTAAAATAAAACATGTGCTACAAAAGAGTTCTTTCCATCGATCGATTTCTTGCTTTCACAATCAATATATTTCAGGAGGTTAACTTATACCCTCCGTGTGGTCAGTCCGCACACGCTTGTTTTATTAGCGGCCCCTTTAAATACAAGACAAGCATTCCATCTACGTCAGAGCGTCCAAAAATCTGTGTGCAGCGTCGTTGACAGGCGGCCAGGGCGAATACTGACGCGCTCGCCGGCGGCGGTGTGAACGCACGGTTACAGTGTCATCTGACAGCCTTCAGAGTTGCATCAGGAGAACAACGAGCTGTCTTTGGAATAAGACCGATCAAAGAGCAGGAGTCGGTGGAGACGAAGCAGAAGTTGCTGTCGTTTCTCTACTGACTCATGCAGTGCATCGTGGGCCGATCTTACCCTGTGGCTCTGTTCGGTCTGGTTTTTCCTGTTCGTCCAGCACAGACTGATACTGAGCTCTGAAACACTCTCAAAACATGCAGCCGCTTATCAGAAATATTATGACTTCACCAAATATTCTGAAGAGTCCAGTAATTCATTCATGCAGATGAGCCCATCCAATCATATCTCTGGACTGTGCTGTGGGCGTCAGCCCTCGCTGTTAACGTGAACACACAGATGTAATCCAGCAGAGAAGAGCAGAAGCAGTGATAGTGGTTAAATGATCTGCCACTCAGCTGTTTGAGTTAGACCGTGCTTCACGCTGGTGAGAGTGTGTAGATCGAGCAGCTGGAAGCTGGAGTTGTGCGTCTGCAGAAGGTGATTTCATGAAAGCTGAATCTAATCTGGTAAAATCACTCTGTTTCAGGGCTGTACAAGAAGTCTGGCAAATTAGTTTTCCTCGGTCTGGACAATGCTGGCAAAACGACGCTGCTGCATATGCTCAAAGATGACAGACTGGGTCAGCATGTGCCAACCTTACACCCCAGTAAGTGTACAAACACCACACCGCTCCAGAGAGCTTGATCTTCAGCAGCGCGTCTGGAAACACTGCTTCCTGTTTGTGAAGACTACACTATTAACACATGATCGTTCTCTTATATTGATGTAATGTTCTATGGTGGAAACGGCTTTCACAGAATAAGACCACGATGCATCTCTCACAGCTGAATTGAACTGAATATTTCACAGTTCCAAGTTTAGATTTCTTTATTTTGAGTTGAACAATTGGGTGTTTTGTTCAGAAAATGTTTTGGTAAATTTATTTTCCTTTCGTTAGCGTTGCATGGTCTCGAAGCATTGTTTGCTACAGTGCTCGCCTCCTTTTTAAGTCATGTTTTTAACAGTTAAATGCCGTAATGAGGATAGAGTTGTCATCTATGAAGTCGGAGTGAAAGTGGGCGGGGTATTCTGACTGGTGTGTTTGTCCTCAGCCTCAGAAGAGCTGACGATCGCTGGCATGACCTTCACCACGTTCGATCTGGGCGGTCACGCTCAGGGTGAGTAAATGACCCACACATGGCCCTCCGTCTGCGTCAGATCAGTGTGTACTCAGTGTGGTGTTTTTCTCAACAGCTCGACGAGTGTGGAAGAACTACCTCCCAGCCATCAACGGCATCGTCTTCCTGGTGGACTGCGCAGATTTCGCCAGACTGGCCGAGTCCAAAACAGAGCTTGACGTGAGCTTTATACTGTCTCTGAGCAGTCAGCAGCCGTGCTCTTGATGAGCAGTTGGTGTCCAGGGGTCTGTTCTTCGTACGTCGTTAGCTAGATTTGATTGTTGTGGATTTGTCCTGTTCTTGGATTGTTTCGTTCTTCGATGCACATCTTGGACTTGCTGTCATAGCAACAGGTCCGTAAGCTTGAACCTGTGCATCATTCGGGGACACATCGAATCTGTTCCACCATTAAATGAGCCTAAAAGAAAGAAACCTTTCCATTCGCTGATAAATGGGTTGGTCTGTGTTAGACAGCAGGTGATCTATCGCTGGAATGTGTTGTGACACGGAGAAATTCAGTTTGCAGACATCCGTAGTGCGTGTCCTAAACAGGTTCTTCCAAAATTAAGAAATGTATCGTAAATTTTTGCGATAAATAATCCTAGACAACTCAGTCCAGCTATACGAATCACCAACAGCAGGTGCGTTCAGAGACCCGGATTAGCCACATCCTAATTAGCACGATGATCCCAGCCTAGATGTGTCCATTCATCTCGACGTATGAAGAACGAGCCCCTGACCTGCTCCTGGAGGACATTTTTTCATATTCACAAATACTGCCTGATTTAGAACTTTAGAAAATGTGTCAATTTCAAGTTGAAATTTGAAACACAATTTGAGTGATTTAAAATTTAGATTTAAATCAGATAAGATTTAAAAAGATTAAAAAAAAAAAAAAAAAAAAGTAAATGTGACGTAAAAGGATCAAATTTAATAAAAAATTGTGAGTGGTTAAAATTTCAATAATTTAAAGTAAACTCAAAAAATATACTTTAAGGAGACTCCCTTTCAGAGAGAATATTAAATATTATTTCAAGTGTCTGGATTCATCAAGTCTCCTGTCTAATGCTATACTGTACACGTGTGTGTGTGTGTGTGTGTGTGTGTATGTGTGTGTGTAACAGGCACTAATGACAGATGAAACCATTGGAAATGTGCCCATCTTGATCCTCGGCAACAAGATCGACAAACCTGAAGCCATCAGTGAGGAGAGGCTGCGCGAGCTCTTCGGACTGTACGGTCAGACGACGGGAAAGGTACGGCACGGGACTCTCAGAGACATGTGTGAGACGAGAGCCTGAAAGGAACAGTCATAACAAATTGTAGCTTGTCTCTGGGTTTGTTTGTGTGTGAGGCAGATAATCTGACGCCAGCGAGTCTTTGGCATGAAGTAAAGTCACGCATGAAGGTTTTATAGCTGTTGTTTGAGAATGGGACTGTGGTTATTTTCCAGGGATGCACTGATAATCGCTGTCGATGTGTGATGTGTCAGTGAAGCTGGTTCTGTAAGCAGATGGGTGATTTCACACTGAGCCGTATACAGTAGTGGATCAAACTAATTGATCAAAGTCCTGAGACAAGAATGCATTTTGGTTTTTGGACAACTTTGATGAGAGCTTTCGACGGTGAGGACATAGCATGTTATCCACACCGTGTCATTTAAGCTAATCTAAAATCGTGCCACTAATCACTGTTGATCATGAGCAGGGGCGGATTTAGTGAATTAGGGGCCTCAAGCAAATATAGGACTGGGGCCCTATACATTTGCACACATTTACTTCAATCAATCTTGAGGTACTGTGTTTTTGTTGTCAAAGTTGCTGCTGCACAATGGTGCCCCATAGTTACGTCCAGTGTTTCTACAGTTTTCATGTACATATTATTATGGGGTTCTTTCATTAACATTTATTCATTTAGCAGACACTGTTATTCTTTCATGCCGTAGACTACAGAATAGCAGTTGATTCACAGTTGAGATCCAAGAAGTACATTACTATATTACTTATTATATTAACTGAAACGAAGCTGTTTAGGTTTCAGTGTTTAGTGACAGAACAGCGGTCAAGCCATCGTCTGATAAATCACAGGATATGCATAAGATAATGACAACAGCTGTGCTTGAATGTAAAATTAGGCCGTTTAATACTGAGATGTAAATTTGCAGACGCTCCCTGAAGCAGTCGAGGTGAATATCAAACCTAAAACTAACTTGACTGCGCTCTGCTAACATCTACAGCAACACATCTGAGTGTTTAATTGAACTGCGCAGACGCAGAGAGAGGAGCGCAGCGCAAAGATCGTGCCATGAAAGCTGTGGGCAGCGTCATCTTAGACACGTTTAGGACTTCAGGCGTGTTATTTTCCTGCAGACGCTGCTGTGTATCTGTGTGTATTTGTACATATTGAGCAGCCCAACTAACCAATTTAATTATCGATTAGTAGTTGCAGCCCTAAATACCTGCCTGATGTTCTTATTTATCTCCATGGATGTCGTCAGGCATGTAGACGATCCTAGGTTTTGTTCTGGAGCTAACGTTATTCAGGTCATGTCTTTGATGGAGCAGTACATCTAGGTATGATGGTTAGAAATGTTCCGTATACTGTGACTACAGATAAACAGAAACCCATGTGAATGAATCTTAATTACATCATAACAGTAAATGCCACTTCATTAATAGTCAGTCGAGACAAATTAATTAATTGTGATCAGTGTATCCCTTATTACTGTAAAACGTAGATGCTTTTGGATTAAAATGTTTCCACGCGTCCTATTGATATGGACAATATTAAAAAGCCTGAGAAAAAAGAACTGCAGAGGACACACACAGTGGATGTCTGCAAACTAAAGTCTATAACACCTCCAGGCTCCATCATCGGAAACATCGGAAATGTTTAAAGATCATGTCACCGTTATTGAACAAAAATCCTATTGCGATATATATTGATATGGAACTATTGTCCAGCACCATGTAGCTTAGTGAATCATTTGATAAAGCGATTCAATGACCCATTCACTCGCTTCCGTGACTCGCTTCATTCTTAAATAAGCATTTAGAATTCATGGGTTATCTAAGTATCTTTTTCTCTTAGGGTTAGACCTCCTGAAGGGAGAAATATATGACTTCAGGCTATGAATGTCTTTTATTCCCATCGTGATTCCTGTGTAAAATGTCCTGGAAAAAGACCTCTTAAACCAGCGGGACCCCTGAATTATTTTCGTTATTGTTTCTCCTCTAATTTGTGCAAAGCTCGTTGTTCTGAAAAGTGAGCTGTGATTGGCCAGCTGTGATATGCACTCGTAACCCTCCAGAGAGACTATGCCTAAGAACAGAACTGTAAGGTTTCTGTCACACTGTAAGAGATGACGTATAGAGCGGTTCTGCATCGTCTGTGTCTTGACATTACTCTGGGTTAGTTGGAAGCGTTTGTGCCTGTTGGTGGCGCTGTGACTCAGAGTCCAGTCAGAGCTCCTGAATCGTGGTGAAGTGTCTTTAATGGTTGTGTTTGTGTCTTCAGGGCAACATTCCCCTCAAGGAGCTGAACACGAGGCCTCTGGAGGTGTTCATGTGCAGCGTGCTGAAGAGACAGGGCTACGGAGAGGGCTTCCGCTGGCTCTCACAGTACATCGACTAGAGGAAGAGGAAGAGAAGCACGCTCATCCCGCCTTCACACGACGACTCCACTCCCACAGACTGTTATCGTTCAGCTCATCAACATGATTTCTTAACAAAACAACAACCCTGCAGTGATTCTGCAAATGTGGTCAATTCCAAACAATGAGTCTTCGCGCTGACTTCACTTTTCTTTACTCTGTAATCTGATGTTTTTTTTGTCCGTTGATCTCTCTCTCTCTCTCTCTCTCTCTCTCTGTCCATCGGTGAATGATTCTGCGTGTACTGACCGCACCACATACAAGCGCACGCAGCTTTTGCCTCATATACTTCAAACAGGAAGTGCTTTGATTCTCTCCAGTGTTTGTTTCCTGTCGCGAGGCCACGGTCCTCAGGCTTTGAGATGAAGTCGAGACTGTCTGTTAATGCGCTGATGTGGCCGTGTTGAATTGCATATCTGTTTTTGTTCTCCCAAAAAATTAAAACAATTGTACTGCCATATTCGGAAACTATAAACTCAAATAGACCAGTAGTGGTGTGTTTTTTTTTTTTAATATGATTTGTAATTGAAGACCGGCACGGCAGTGATCTTCAGTCCTGAGTGTCTGATGGTTCAGGCGAGAGCGGAGCATGCCTTTCTCACAAACACAGACCATTATATTTAACTTCTAATGACTAGTAACGTGATGATGGTGGAAAGATGTGTGAAGCTGTCTGAGAGACCGAAGGGTGCAAGGGAGTGAAATGAGGACAGCTGATGATAAAATGTAATTTATATAAATGCCATATATGGGTTTTTTAAAGCTGTCCTTGAAAAGCTCTTAATTTGAATTACATGGATGAAAAAAACCATTATGCATGCCTTGTTCCATGATTATTAATTTTTATTAATGTGTTTTTTTTAATACAAATAACATAGTGTAAAACATCTGAAACGGGATGAGATGCCAAGGGCAGTCGTCTAGGTCTATTTCTATGGAGTCGCAGTGGAATGGCACATAAATGCATTTTATTTTCTGTACTGTCCTTCCATGTATCATTGTCATTCCATGAGCTGTTCCATCTACGAGAGATACAGTTGTTTCCATCAGAAATTGTAATAAATGTTTGCAATGAAAGCAAGCCATGTTGAGCTCACCTTTTTGCTGAATGAAGCATTCAGTGTCTCGTATACATTCAGAGAGAAGCGTAGGTCAAGAGGAGCCCAGCGCTATCCTAACATCCCCTCGGCCAGGGTTTGAAATAAACACCCAGTAAACGAGACGCAAATAACACTCATATAAATCTCTGACACCGAGGACGCTCGTGCGTGACCGTACTTCAGGGCTTTGAAGTTAATAATTACACAAACTTGATGAATGAAAAAAAAACAGGCATATTTTGTTTTATCAAATGCACAGCTCTTTCCTAAGTCTCATGCTAGGAGCTCTTGGTCTGTGGATCCCCCGGGTTCACCTCTGACCTCTGACCTGTTCCTTCTCTTTCCTTACAGCGTCTCTAAAGAAGGTTTTGCGGTTGCCAGTTTCAGCAGAGGAAACTAAGACACACTCTGCATGTCTTTATGCCACATCTCAGTGAAAAAACATCATATATCAAAGCTCCTCAGGCTCTGTCAGACAGGTCAAGGCATGATCTTAATCATCTGACTAAATTTGATCCAAAAGTATTTGAATGAAAAACAGCAATGACTAGTTTTGTAGTTTAACCACAGGGTGGCAGTATATTGTGTAGAAGTGTAGAGGTGCTGCTTAGGCTTACTCTTTATCGTGATAGTCCACTTTACACACTTTATACATCTACTAAATAATTTAGTAACTTTGTCTACTAATTCTCCTTCATTTATTCATAACTACATGTCTGCTAACTCAGTTAGGGTAGGTTTAGGGTTAGTAGAATAAGCTTCTGATAGTTTGTTAGAAGATATTAAGCAGGCGGTCTACTAATACTCTAACGACTGCTAGTGGACATGTAGTTACTGTTACTAGAATGTCTAAAGTGTTACCCTACTAGAAGAAGCCGTAATATAACTCTGAATAAAGAGTTAGTGCAGGAACTGAGTACTGAAGGACACAAGTCTGCTTTAATGCAGAAGTATTACTGTGTATGCAGTATTAAAGTATGGTGCTGTTTTTCTCAGTTTGGGTAGTTTTATCCTGTTTCTTTGTGTTTCAGAACCCAGCAGCTGTGGGTTGAGCTTCTTTCTAACCCTATCAACCGTCTGAAAAGACGTCTGCAGCCTCCTCTTGGATTAAATGTAATAATAAGAGTACTAAAGAACAGAGTGCAGCTCGGCCAGTCATAAGCAAGAAATGAAACAATCGGCTTTATACGTTTTTATTTGTGCATTTTGCACAAATACTTTAAATATGAAACAGCCTGGATGCCAGCTAACATTTCTGATTCGGGTGTGATTCTCAGTACAATCATATCTGTGATGTTATGCGTCAAAGCTGCAGTCCGTAAGGTTTTGTTGGAAAAACCTGGCAACCCTGATGTATCTGTCAGTCACTGCAGCTCTGGGGATGTTTCCTGTACTTCACCGTGTGCTTCATCACAGTTTTGGCCGTATACTGGCATCTGAACAAGAAACAAGTCTTCCGCGTTTGTTCTGACTAACTGAGGAATAAAGATCAGTCAGCTCATATCACATTATTCATGTTAATGATATCAGCACTGCGTGACTATGAGCTATAGATTTCAATTCATGTCTAATCTGTAATTGTCACATCATTAGAGTTTCATATAAAAAAAAGTAAAAAGCAAACTATGCTCCCTTTAAAATACAGATCTTGTGTAATCTCAGGCTACCTGTGATCAGAAGCACATTAAAAACTGGAGTGTTTGATGACACAGAGCCACGAAAACCTTCCGTACCTCTCGGATTATAAGACATTATTATAAGATAACCGTTCACTAAAGTTAGACCATAGCTCTGAAGACTGGCTGCTCATGTACTTGATCAAATACTGATTTCAGATCAGTTTTAACTGACAAAAGTTACAGAATGAAGCTTTAAGTTTAATTATAAAAAAAAAATAATAATCTGCTAATACCAATTATATATTGACATAAAAAACTAATGTTTTACTTGAAAGAATGACCTGTAGACATATTCCCGTTATGAAGAGCTGCCTATAAAACTGAGAAGCTGTTGACGAGGATCTTCTGAACGTCTCAATGTCTGGAGGATTATTCATTTATGTCCAGCTGTGTAGCCGTCAGATTTCTCTTCTTTCACCGCTACTGTCCCTTCCTCCAAGGTGCGTTTATCTCTTCTAATAAAACTAATAAAAAACAAGATGAAGATGTGTGTGCAGTGGTTTGTTAAACACACACAAATAATTCAGTGACTTACCGTTTGCATTTCTGCATTTGCTCCAGAGTCTCGGGCAGCACTTTTCCAAACGTCTCTGGCAGAAACATGTTGGCTATTGAGGAAGCGATGGTCAGGCTTCCCATCAGGATGTAGGGCAGGTATTTGTTGAAAGTACCTTCATGAACAGAAAGAACACAAGGTCTATCCTGCAGTCCCGTGAGATGCAGGAGATCAGACACACAGATTTACCCAGGAATATGACGTAAGGAGCGGTGATGCTGCCGATGCGAGCGGCTGACGAGCACAGGCCGAGGCCCAGGGTCCTGAAGACTGTCGGGTAGAGCTCCGCCGTGTAGATGTAGACCACAGCGAAGGACATGGTGAAGCCAAACTTGCCGGCCATCTCTAACGCCAGAGCCAGAGTATTCAGACCTGTGAAAGAGCCTCATCAACAAAGTGATTACACACCAAGCTTCTTAGTGTTTGCATGGGGGAGCGTCCATTGGTCAAGTTATGGAACTGTTTGTTTCCAGAGTTTCCTGTTTGTTACTGTGGAAGAACAAAACACTTCTGCTTCTTTGCATGGTACTAATGTTCTTGGAATTGAGGGTCTAGAGGAAGATACGGGTACAGTACCGGACCATAAGGCCATATCTCAACTGACAGGAGAACTAGAGGATGACACGGGAGTGGATTTTCACTCCTGTCCCGTCCCACTCCCATAGAAAGAAATCCCGTCCCATCCCACT
>JAUYWG010000059.1:13838923-13853453 GCA_034779775.1 Enteromius afrohamiltoni | reverse complement strand
ACACCATTACACCTATGAAGAGAGAGAGACACCCCAGAACACATGAGTGTGTGTGTGTGTGTGTGTGTGTGTGTGTGAGAGAGAGTGTACTATATATACACACACACTGGTGAAGATCATGAGCAGAGCTGAATAAAGGCAGTGTCTCGTTACAGTCTGTTGTTTTTCATTTGAAATGATCTTTATGAAGACTATAAAGTGCTCTAAACACAGACGTGACTTCGACCGGTTTGGTGAAACTCGTCAGCTGTAGGGTTGTGAAGTGTTTTAGAGCTGTCTGGTCTTGATATTAATCTGAGCTCTGATTTGATGTATAGCTGCAGAGGAAGGGCAGGCCGTGTTTCATCTCAACGCTTTCTCACCACTTCCTCAGATCTCTGCCGCTCGCTCTGAACACATTATCAGACAGGGACTATCACACAATAACGAGCTCTACTGAGATGTGACTGAGACGAAACTACACTTTCAAACAGCACAAAACATTTTTTTTTGCTATGAGTAGGTGAGGTTTATTTATGAAGCCCTGGACAGCTGTTGTCGGGGCTTTATATACACGAACAAACGACCAATCAGGAAATGGAACACAGCTGAACCTGGTAGAGGCTAATGAGAACACGGCATTATGGGAAACGGAGTCCGTGAGCGGAACAGGCAGAACACAAAACACAGAAACAGTGATGCAGGACACCAGACGTGGCGTTTACAGTAACATGTCAGAACAGATAACACTTCTAATGTGCTGCTCGTTGATAGTTAGTAGCTAGTTGTTAAGAGTAAGATTAGTGTTGGGGAGATTAGGGATGTAGACATTAATATGTACTTCATTGTATTTACTTTGAGGCGGTCTTTTATCCGAGACACAGTGGGTTATTTTTCATTGTTTCTGTTACAGCTGTAACACTCTGACTTTATATTATATTATATTTAGGGGTGGGCATAGATATAAATAGATTTAATCTAGATTATTGTAGATTAAAACAGCTCATTTGAATTCTGCCAGCGTCTTTCAGAATATGTGTGCCACCTCAATAATGACTGAAAGTAAAGCCCTATTGGGACGGGCTAGTTTGACAGGGGTTCGTTAGAGAGTGTTTTGTACTTGGTGATTTTAATCCCGTCTGAATCTGCCATGTCTGTGATATTATTTTTCACAACGCGTTTCCTTGTGTGTTTTGGCCAACGCGTTATGCCGTAGATGCTCTCACCGCACACACGTTTAATATAATTTGATATACAAAATAAATAAATACAAATAAAGAGCCAGATCACGTGAACTGTTTAGACTGGCTATTGTAATATCAGTGTCAGGTAAGATTGCTCACGTTCATTCCTGCACTCGTTACATATGTTTTAATCATCAACATTAAACATGGGTTTACTACAAATAATCATAATATTTCAACTAAAGTAAGCACACATTAACATGGTTTTACTAGCCATTTATCTTCACCATGCTATTTGTGATTATACTAATTGTAATCAATCTGAGTAGCAAGATGTAATAAACACCATCGCATCACTAGTTATTAAATACAGCTACAGGAAGCACTGAATATTTTTACAGTTCATGTCTAAATGATGTGCATTATGTGAGTTTTAATGAAGTGGTTTCATACAAGATGTTGAATCAATCTGACAAATAAGATCAGCGGAGGTTAGATGAAGCAGAAATCATTTCTTCACAGTAGTGAGCCACGCTTGGATTCTGGTGCTTAAAGATCTCCTTAAGAACCTAAAGAACCCTTAACATCTGAAGAACCTTTCTGCTTCACTAAAGCTTCTTTATCGTGAAAGATTATAAAAAGGTAAGAAAGAGAGGTCTTTGATGCCAACCCCACCGAGGACTTCAGATGATGCCAACCCTGGAACAACACACAGCACTACCGAACCCTGCTACTAATTTATAATGTTCCCTGTCTGTTCGATTACGTTATTAATTGATCTTTAGCTCACATCTATGCCATATCTACATGTACAAGCTGCTACTACATATACTGTAAAACATTACTTTGGTGTAAAGCTGCTTTGAAATGATATATGTCATGAAGAGCGCTATACAAATAAATCTGAATTGAATTGAATTAAATTCTTTGTGGAACCAGAAATGTTATTTTTATTTCTAAGAGTGCACTGCACTTCTGTAACCCGCAGCAGTCGAGATCATAAATTTTGGGAAATACCATGAACAGACTGTTTGTGTGTGTGATAAGAGCGGGGAGAAACCCTGAGCTCGCTGATTCACACACACTCTCTCTCTCTCATACACACACACACACACTTCAGCTCCCCTTGCTTAACAGAGTGACTCACGTAAACATGCAGATTATTTTTAATTGAAAGATGTGATCTTAACGTCTGTTTATGCCCAGTGAATCAAACACGCTGTTTATCTGTCGCGTTGAAACATGTCTGAAAATATCTCGTTTCTGTTGTAATGTTGCGTAAGGAATGGGGAACCTCTGGGGAAGGGAAATACTAGCATGGAGTTTAAAGGATGAAAAAACAAGCATTTGATCAGTGTGTGAGAGTGACGTGTGCTTCGGAAAAGACCCAGAAGCCTGAGAATCGGCTGTGATGTGACTTTGGTGAGGACGGGACTTTTATCTTTCTCTACAGATGGTGACAGAAGCCTTTGATGACAAATAGGGAACTACATTCACTGTACAGTAAAACTAAATATAAACGAATGAAATACTACCTCGACAAATGAAAAAGAATTATACTTCAATGTACTTATTTCAGGGCTAAGTATAGTCCAAATACATTTTCATATTCATGTACTTAATCAAATATCCTGCAATTGTTTTTTTATTACACTAAAGGTTAATGCACTTTAATTGTGTGGAAGTAGTGTTAAAGTCCAAGTAAAACACACTTAGTATATTGATTGTGCTAAAGAGGAACTATTGCACGTACACCTTTAACACTTTAATGATCCCAATATCATTCAGTTCTCATCAAAAGTGACAATAAAACATGCTTTAGACTTAATACTGAGAACAGAACATTGTGCACAAGTACTACTCCAAATAGAGTTTAATGACCATTTTTTGATCAGTAAATATTTTAATAGATTTAAACTATACTTAGTATGAAGGAATTGTATTTTAAATATACAACTTTTTTTCTCGAAATATCACTTGAGTACGAGTTCTGTCATCAACAATCAAGCCGTAGCTTCAAATAATGAGAAATGCTGGAGATATTATTAGATTATTTCTGTTTACTTGAAATTAGCTTTAGACAGAGAAAAGAATGGTATCAGCGGACACACACGCACCCATCACTGGACAATCAGAGTCATTTCTCCGAAACAGCTCAGAATTTCATTTTATTACCAGAGAACAAAACCTCATGTAATACAAATACTACACTACTGTTTCTGAAAGAGTCTCTTCTGCTCACAGAGACTGCCTTTATTTGACAAAGAAATGCAGTACAATTGTTTTATATTATTCTAATGTAAAGCAGCTGTGTTCTGTGCGAGTCTGTGTTCAAGTGTATTTCTGTGATGTTCAGCATCATTCCTCCAGTCTTCATGATCTTCAGAAGTTTTTCAAGATTCACAGATGGATAGAAGGTTCAGAAGAACAGTGTTTATCTGAAACAATACAATCTACTGTAAGATTGTAACTCCCTTGTTAAAACACTAACCCATTGGCTGAACAGAGCCTGTTATCATACTGTAAACCATCTCAGATGGTAAAACCCAATGGGCAGATCTCACTTAACACATTCTCATTCTCAAAACATGTTTCCTTCATCAAAAGACAATGACGGAAGATTATTACATTTGTTTTGAGATTTAAAATGTAGTTCTCCCTGAGAATTAAATGTTTTGTTTTTGTGTATTATTCACTGACTGCTTGATAGTGTGTATTATTTTGATGATTAGAGAGCAGCGCTTGATTTTGAACACTGGTGAAAAAAGGTTTCACTGTACATCAATTCAATTCAGATTTATTTGTATAGCGCTCTTCATGACACATATCATTTCAAAGCAGCTTTACACCAAAGTAATGTTTTACAGTATATGTAGTAGCAGCTTGTACATGTAGATATGGCATAGATGTGAGCTAAAGATCAATTAATAACGTAATCGAACAGACAGGGAACATTATAAATTAGTAGCAGAGTTCGGTAGTGCTGTGTGTTGTTCCAGGGTTGGCATCATCTGAAGTCCTCTGTGGGGTTGGTTAGGGTTAGGGTTAGGTTAGATGACAATCTCATGGCAGAAACAAGTCAATGATGAATAAAAGTATGAATAATTATTTTTAACTGTACTGAACTCAAACTTCAACGGTTGTGTATTATGTCCACTGCTTTCATGTTTGTAATGTAACAAAGTAAATAAAATACAAGGCATTTGAAAAAGACATCAAATCAAGTGATGAAGGTAGAAAGTTCCCAAGAGTGTTGCCCGTGGTTGAAAAACTGCTGAATGTTTTGGAAATGACTATTGTGGAAGCAAACTGTCTTGTGAAATGTGTCAAACAAGCAGATGAATATGTTCCTCTTTCTGTCAGAGATCTGTAAGTACAAAAAAATCTCCCGCCCGCGCTGAGAGAGTCTCGATACGACCTGTTACGACAAGTACACTATCTAGAGCCCAGACCCAAACTGCCATTTATTCTTGATTTGTCTGCTGAGGGAATCATGACCTTCCACAGGAAAATCAGGCAAAAGATAAGTGAATGGGTGCCGTCAGAATCCAAACAGCTGATGAAATCATTACAATAATTCCAATTCAGTCCATCACATTACATCTGGAGAAGACAAAAGATGAAACCAATCCAGCATTAAGAGGCCATAACTCATAATAACCCTTCCTGCAGTGAATAAGTGCCGCTCCTGATATTTAATATCAGTTTCACAAAAAGTTAGTGTAAGCAAGGATTTTGTGTGTGTGTGTGTGTGTGTGGGCGGGTGTATATTTATATATGCATACTTCAGATGTCAGAGGGGTCAGACTCGTCTGACTGATGTATGTTAGTGATTGACAGATGAATGACGTTTTTTTGTTTGTTTGTTTTTCCTGTTTAATGTTTTGATTGACAGGTGGTTTGTGGGACGCTCTAGTGCTGCTAGGTCAGACTCAGGGTCAGGGTCAGGGTCAGGGTCAGGGTCAGGGTCAAGGCTGGGGTCAGGTTCTGTGGCGTATCTCTCCTCTGAAGTGATGATGTACATATCCGTCCACAGCTGCTCTAGTGACCTAGATGATTTTTTAGATGTGTGAATTCTTACATAATGTGTTATTCATCAGTAATGTATTTCTGCTTCGGTCACATGTGTGTTAGGCTGCTCAACTGGCTGGATGAGTCCAGCGCTTTTCTGCCCTGACCTGAAAAACCTACAGCTTCTATATGGCGTGACAAGCACCTCAACAGAAGCACAAGGAAACAAGCATCTGAAGGCAGTGCCAAGACAACAAGAGCTTTAATAACGCGGATCAGCTCGAGAGATGTTTGCTCAGCGCTTTAATGTAACCAGACACAGCGTGTAAATGACAGACTCTTTCTCTCAGAGTAAATCTGAACCAGAGCCAGTTTAAGTGTTATTTTATTTTCATTTTTATGTTTTGAATTTGTCTTTTTCATTTCAATTTAATTAAATGTTCAGCTAATGTCAAAGCAGGCTTCTGAAGGAGATAAAGACCCTTTGAAGACAAGATGTGCTGCTGCGTTGTAAATCATTTGCATAGGGCTGATTGTAGATGGTGGAAGTTCTGCGAAAGTCCTGTTCAGAATTATCTGAGATCTGAGCAGGTGCCATGGCCTCCTTTATAATATCATATCTGTTCAAACTATCTCAGCGTCAGGGTCTGAGCAGATGTACACACTTTTTTTTGCCGGTTTTAAACTTTCCTGCAGCTCACGGCTCTAAATGAAAGGATTCGGGTGATGATAATGTTAGTGACGTTAATTAGGAGAAGTTTACAAGGCAGAGAGCTGAAACTGTTCAGTTGCAAGCCAATGCAGGATAATTTACGATTCCTAGATCTGAGAGACACGCATACACATGTGTTTTCTGTATGTATGTTAATTTAATGAATTGCACAAACGCCTTTTGGGAGATGATCATAAGATTACATTTAGGATACATTTTTATAAATGAGGACCGTTGCCTAAATGGTGGGATCCAGGGAAGTAGTGTATATGACCCCTGAGGAACCCCAATGAACAGCAGATGTGCTTTAGATATTCTCCTCCCCAGGGACCCACCTGTGAGGTAAGACTCCAGTGATCAGGATCTGAGGATTGACGATCCAGCAGAATGAGATCTGAAGATTTAGAGTCGGTAGTGCTTCGGTGCTTTCAGCTGGTTAGACACTCTTCCAGCTGTTCTGTGAAGGGAAGAACACTCGGTTGTGTTCTGGTGAGGAGAGAGACGGGTCTGCAGCTGTGTCTAGTGTGGTTTTTTTGAGCAGTGGGGTTATATTATTTAATATTTCAAGCCATAAAAACACGGTTTTAGGTTAAGTTAACTGGACGCACTGGGATTAGATGACTTCCTCATCAAGTGAGCAGACAGAACGTCTCGTCTGGATCTCTCTGTCTGAGTGTTTAATGGATGTGAGTCTGTTGTTCTCGGACTCAGTAACAGCAATACCACTTTGACCGCAGTATCTTATCGACGCACACGTCTCTTCATATTCCACTGTGTTTATTCCTATAGTAATGTGTGCACTAATGGCTGGTCACTAACTCATAGTTTCCTTTATAAATATAAACTCTGAGTGGATTCATGACACTTTGATGGGACAGTCTTCTAATGCTAATCTGTGACTCCAAGCAAAACGTCTCCTGGGGGACATTTCTGTGTGAACTGTCTCTTTGAACAACTACATGAACATCAGGCTACTTCAAAACACAAAGTTATTCAGTCTGAAATTATTTATAGCTAACACT
Source organism: Enteromius afrohamiltoni (assembly GCA_034779775.1). NCBI lineage: Eukaryota > Metazoa > Chordata > Actinopteri > Cypriniformes > Cyprinidae > Enteromius > Enteromius afrohamiltoni. Next base: position 13,846,545 of record JAUYWG010000059.1, on the reverse strand, counting down.
TTATTTTACATTTACACCTATTAGTTGCTTATTAGAATGCATTTTACCTGGAGGTCCAACGCTCTGCAGACTCTAATCAAACACAGCTGAGCAGGTTAATCAGGAGCATCAGAACATCACAGCCAGGTGAGTTTGATCTCCTGCAGTGTGTTGGACCTCCAGGGGAAGATCTGAGAAACCTTGTACTAGAAGATTAGCCATATATTCAGATATCTTATTCTACATCCCTAACCCTACCCAGTACCTAAACTGAACAACTACCGCAACTAAAAGCAGCAACAGAATTTGTTTTGAGGGAAATATCGCAGTTAAGAGTTAGAGATTCATCAACTTCATATTGTTCAGTTTTAAAATCATTCTGATCACAACTGCTTTGATTGATCTCATTAATTGATAAATCCTCCATTTGATTAATAATCGTCAGCTGTGTGTTTCTATGGTAATTTTAAATGATCTATCCACGCTAATTATTATTTCATCGTACAAAATATATTACATTTACATGAATTGTAATCATTATTTTTAATGCCTACTTTAGGTCTATTTTCAGGTTTTATTTGGCTGATTGATGTAATGGAAACCGTTTTCATGCAAGTCTATAAAGAAATTAAGAACTGTCCTTCAGAAATGATGCCGAGTGTGATGTTGGTGAAATATTACCACAGTAAAAGAGTAAGGTGCCGGTAGTGAAGACGTCTGTAGGGCTCTGATGTGTAAGGTGAAGGTATTTGCTGTAAATTTAGACGCTCTTGCCAACAAGAGCTGATAAAATCAGTGATATGTAGGTGGGTTAGTCGTTGGTATGCCGTCTTACGAGTCTAAAACTGTCTGAGAGAATGTATTTCCTCGAGACGAAAGCGAGCAGAGGAGGTTCAGATCTGTGGTGTGTGACACGAGCGTGCATAAATCACTCTGTAACACATATATCATACACACATAGAGAAAGGCCTCGCCGGCGGTTAGAGGAAACGGCTCGCTGGATGTTTTCATCACACTTCCTTCTTTCCTTTGTGTTTCAGAGAGCATGATTTAATGCCGGGAGCTTGCAGACCTGTGAAGACCACCACAAACTCCTTGAGAACCCCGGGACTTGTTTCTGAATATCTGTTTATTCGGCTCTGGAGCCGCCGTACTGTTCCTCTCTCATCCCTCGTCTTAATGTGTTTGATGCACTTGATGGCTTTCTCCAAGCTGACCTATTCATCCGTGATGTACCCTAATCAGCTCTAATGTTCCCTCCTGCCCGAACAAAGAAAAATAAACTGCTTTCCTCACTCAATAATGCCTGCAAGTCTCTGAAATTCACAGCCGTAAACTTCCTAATTAGAGCAAGAGATGCTGAAATCATCTTTTTTAATCAGTTCCACACGACTGTCTGTCTTCAGTGACACAAGAAAGATTGGCAGTCCGAGGAGTGTAACGTGTTTCAGAGTCTTCTGAAGCCACTCCATCACTTGAATCACTCTCACATCAGCTCATGTTTAAACACCCTTCTGAAAACGAAGAAGGCCCGCTTATCACAGACATAATACTCTTCATACGAATAGTCAAACTTCAGGGACCCAATTCTAGCTATTAGCCATGGATTGTACCTCAATAAACGTAATAATGAATGATAAGTTCATGGCATCTAAAATATGCTCATGCATTAATGCGTTTAATCAGTGCTAACGAACAGCTAATATGCTTGCTATTAAACTAGTAGTTAACAGAAATCACACAATAGAGAAATCTGTGGTTATGATCAGACTGACACATCAGATGAGTTCAAGCTTTTGGACTGAATCCAGCTGGACTCTGGACTTAGATTCTGAATAATGACTCGCTTCTTTACAGCACCACTACAAACACAGCTGGAAATAAAGCTGACTGTACTACTGTTTGAACATATGTTTAGTGTGTTCAGATATCTCTATAGTTACACATTTGCTGTATATATCTGTATGCTTTAAATAGGATATTACATAAAACACAACAATTCTAATCAAGTGCTCTGAGCAGCAGCATTAACAAAAGATTACTAAAACAATGATTTGAAAAGGACTTTCATTGACGCTTTGAAGTGCACTGTTTAAGTGTACACACGTGAAATGAAGTGGCATTTTATTTATTTGACATGATCTGCAAGTATTTTTAGCTTTTTTATCAGCCTTAAAGCTGGGAGGTTCATAGCACATTCAATGCAGTTCAGCACATTGGTCTCCACAAGGTGAGGCCTGATCCAATATGGCGACATGTCAATAACATCAGACCTCACTGGTTCCTGCAAGTCACATGATTTACTGTCACTTCAGATCAAACCTCTGCGTGAATCGCTTTGTGCCCCTAGTGATATCGTCTGTGTCTCTTTAAGAGGCTTCAGTGGCTGATTTGAGCTGAAGTGTGTAGCTATTAGTGTTCCTAGTTGATTCAGGGATGCTAATTAATATATAAACTACTTCAGTTTTTCTTCTGGTATTAATGAATTAATTCTAGTGCATCGACATTTTTTTAAACTACATAGAAACGGTGCTTGCAATAAACCAATAAAATAGGAAAGCATAACACAAACGACAGCAAATAAACTCATTTTGTTTTTTTATTACAAATAAATATTTACAGTATGTACAGTGAAGAACCCCTTCCCAAACTCTCATCTGATACATGTGGAAAATGAATATATATTTATATATCTGTAAGGAAAGCCCTGCCATGATGAGCACGTAACGGAATGGCTCCAGGTCACATTACATGAGGTCACACGGCTGTAAAGAGTAGAGCGAGCCACGGCCGCCGTCTGGTTTCCGTTCTGAAAGATCCCTCAGAGAGGCTTCCTGAAGAGCGCCCGTCCGTCCGTCCGTCCGTTTGCCCGCGAGTGTCAGCTGAGTCCAGACCAGCGAGACTGAGGTACGAGTTTGAGCAAATGTCCATGAGAGAGAAGCCGTCCTCTCAGAGAGGACACATGTTCTGTGACATGGTGCTGCTGTTCATGAGTTCAGTGTAGGTGCAGAGAGAGTCCTCCCGGAGGTCAGGGGTCAGTTCAGTGTAAAGTCGGAACTCCAGCTCCTCTCCTGCAGCGAGAGGACAGAGAAACCTGGTGAGAGCCCGCTCGCCTCACAACACATACTGGTCTAGCACGCTCTCGCGACATTTACCTGAGCTTTCGCTGTAATAGCTCTCTGGGCTCAGAGATTCTGTGGGTGCTACTTCATTGGCCAGGAACCCCTTTGGAAATAGGTTGCTCTGCAGCCACTGCGTGCTATCACGCTCCAATTGCTTTGAGATCTGCAAGAGCAAGACACACAACTTGTAAGAAAAGTCTTTGATTACGGGGTATTCCTGTCAATGAAAAAGCACAAAGCACACAGAGCGTGGCTCACACTCACCTCAATGATGGCTTCGCTCTCCTCCAGGTCTGTGAGGGAGAGATGGAGAAAACACAGCGGTCAGTATCAGCGAGCGGTCAGAGACAGACTCAGGTGAAGCTGGGAGAGCTCTCTTACCTGTGGAGTGCACCGGAGACACCTGGAACTTGCAGGTGTACAGATCTTCAGGACAGTGGGAGATCTCCACCTCGAATAATGGGGTGTCTTCAGACGGGCTGGAGGAGCCTTCGGGGAAAAGCACGGATGATGAGCATCACAATCCTCTGAACACCTCAGCTGTGATAGACAGCTCTAACCTGAGAAGACTTACTGAGGTTGACGGTGCTGTCGATGGTGTTCTCCTGGGTCATTTCTGAGTGCATGTCGTGAACGTCCATGTCCTCCACCTTGATCTGATTCTGAACACCAACACACGTGTTAAAAACTGCTGCTGGATGCTAGACCAGAGCACCTGCGCTGCAAACAAATGTTTCACTTTACCTTGCGCTTGCGGCTGTCGCGGCTCTTGGATCTCTTCATCTTCCTCTTGGGGACGGCGGGCAGCATGCGGTAGACTCTGACGGCGCCGCAGCCCTTGTTCACGCTCTTGTTCTTCACCTCCTCAATGTCTGGGAGTGAGTTCATGGCACAGCGGAAGTTGGCCTTCCAGGTCTTGGGGTCAGGCTGGGTCACTCCTTCCTTGAATTTACCTGAGAACAGCAGCAGAGTCTGAGCACACCTGCAGAGGCGTGTGTGTGTGTGTGTGTGTGCGCTCCTGTGATCGCTCACCTGTGTGAATGGCCCACTGCTTAAAAAGACAGGCATCTTTATCCACCTCCCAACCGTGCCGTGCCGCGTGTTTCCACGGAATGGAGAACATCTTCTCCTCCTGAAAGCGTTGCACATGCATTAGATCACTGCCGCTGCTTGCAGATGCATATCTATACAGTTCTGATTAACACTCCAGTTACCTTGTTGACCCACACGAGTCCGCTGATGGAGTTGGAGTCGATTCTGCTCTCCAGCCAGGGTCGCATGCGCATTCTGGATACAGGCATGTTTCTGTGAGAGAGACAGAGATGCTTTAATGGCTGAGGGAGGTGCTTTGACAAGTTCACGACCAGGAAACAGCGCTTTGTTTTTCTGCTCTCACAAACTCCACTGTGCAGAACTCTCAATCTGTACTAAATATTTATCTTATTATGCATTCAGATTTTTTTTCAGTTTTTTTTTTTTTACATCAAAGCATAAATGCATCTAAAATATACCAAAAAAATGCAAGTTACTTTTGATGCATTTGTTGTTTTTTGTTACATCGTTGCTGCGTGCTTGCTTTTACTTGCATGCTTTGCTAACAATCGAAATAATTAACTTATCACGTTATTCATGAAAACAGAAAAACAGCACGCGTCTACAACTGAAGCGAAACATTTCTAAGCATAAATGCAATAATAACAATAAAATATTCCATGGAATAATAATATTCAAAGCAATAAAACGTTTCATATGATAAAGGGCACTTACATTTTAATCAGATGTGGTATCCAAATAAGAAAAACTGCAGAAAGAGTAAGTCCGGTAAAGAATTGAATCCAGCTGAAGTTGTGCGTGGCTCAGATCGAGTTCACTGTACAGAGGAGGCGGAGGCGCGCGTATATATAGCTGCTCGAGGAGGGAATTTTCCCCGTGCGCGCGCACGCATGCGCATGCGCAGACGGAGCAGTTGCTCTTCACATCGAGCAGGCTGATTTCCGAGAAATCATGCTGTTATGAGATAGAAGGGCTACGTGCGGAAGACATTTCAGATAAACACATAAACACACACACACACACACACACCCTCAATATGCCGCCACAGACACACCCACATACATAAAATAATAACATTCATCGGTTTTTGCCACGATCCTTAACAAATGTTAACAATATAACAAAGTAATATAACAATTACAGGTTTACAGAATTAACCCCTGCAATAATAATAATAATAATAATAATAATAACACATGTAATAAGTAATAATAATAGATTAGTATACATGTATACACTAATAAAAGATGTTTCGCTCGCACTCATTTCTCAGGAGAACGGCGGGTTCAGGTAAAGTGGGACACGCTGACCCTTATCGTGCGGCTCTCTCGGAGTCTGACCAGCAGCAGTGTGCTGTCAGCACTTACATGTGAGCATTTACCCGCTCTTAACGCGGATACAGCGGACGGCTCTGCTTTCTGCAGTCTGGTAAGTTATGTGTGTTCAGTCAGAACACCGAATAGAGTTCACGCGCGGTGTTTCCGGGAAGCGCGCGCAGGCGAGCCGCTGGGGGGCGTTACTGTAGAGTTATTGTAAGAGCCCGCGTTTCAAAGAAACGCATGATGACCAGAGCTATCTGGCGTTTTAGGTTTCAGGATCCGTAATCCTGTCGAAGGAAAGGGCCTCGGGCGCGGAAGGCGTGGGTGTTTTTAAACGGGCGTGTGTTGTTTGTCGGGATAGCGCAGGGCTGTCGAGGTGTCTTCGAGCAGAACTAGCTAGCGGTCTCACACACAGCGATGATGATGATGATGAAGATGATGTAATCTGGCCTCGGGCGGCAGGGGGCGTGTCTCGCGCGGAGGGAGGCGGGGTTTCCCTGCGGAGTTTCTGCTCCGTGGATTCCTGGGTTTTCCCGAGGATCATCCAGCGATATTCCCCTCGAAGCCCGAGCCGTTGCGCTCCAGACAGCAGGCTTTTACACGCGTTTAGTGAACGAACGGAATGCAGACTTCATCATGCATCAACCAGAAAAAACAAAACAGGAGAGCACTTATCAGTTTACAAGCAAATATATACTACACATATTTTACATTTCCATAGGATGTTACGAAAGCCTAGAGAAAATGTAGTTTGAAATTAAGCAGTTTGTATGTGAGAAAGTTTAAAGTGAAGGGTATAGTAATTGTTTTACTATTTTTAGATTTTGACATCACTTTTATATACATTCTATATCTCTTTTTCTAATAATATAAAATATGTCTGCGCTTTGTAAACTTTACATAGAAATAAAACTGATAATAAAGCAAGCCTCCTTTAATGAGTGATCTTTGAAAAAAGAGGTGGGTTATTTTCAGCTGAAAAACAGCAAATTCAGCTTCATCTGCCTGAACCTCCATATCCTCATAATAATAATAATAATTTGTTTCTATAGTGTTTTTTCTGAGTGTTTATATTGTGAGACCACGAGTTCTCCAGGAATGTTTCGCTGGGCCTTAAATCAGAGTAAATGTGAATAAATCCAACAGGAGAGGAAAACTGATAGAGATTACTGCCTTCCCAGCAAATCCAGCAAACTCAAAGGCAGTTCCATCGCGTAGAAATGCACCTGACAGTAAAGCATTGATTTTGAGCTAGAATGCAGAATATTGACTGCTATTAAAATCTATCATCGTTTCCTCATTTTCATGTGATTCCAAACCTGAAGATCATTTTGGATACCCAGTTACTGTATGGACTAAAATGTCTTAATTTCCTTCTTTTATGTTGTACAGGAAAAATCTTACATGTTTGGAATGACAGGATAGTGAGTAAAGGATGACAGTCAGCATTTGTGAGTGAACTATCCTAAGTAGATCACACCTAACTTATATAAGACACTAATAAAACATTTTCTTTAATCAGCCTCAAAGATGCAGAAACTACAAGAACAGGTTCTTGAAAGTAGAACATTCCTCAATATTTAATTTGTGAGTAATGACAGTAATCTGTTCAAAACACCAGGATATTGGCACAGTGTTAATAACTTATTCTGCTTTTTGCAGTTTTGTGTGTGTTGTCATCTACAGTTTATTTCACACACATCTTCTCTTGTCCCAGTTTCTGAAAGCTCTCTCTGTAACACACACAAATCTAACAGGAATATTATGGCAAGGTGTTTGCAAATATTTGCTTCTGAGATGTGTTTGTGATGTTTTGAATGCAGTGCTTCAAGAGATGTCCGGTCTCTACAGGACCCTCACTGACCGCAGCTGAGCACCCCCTGCTGGCCTCACTAACACCTGTCCAGCTCGGTCCAGTTCAGCTTCGGTGGACAGAGTGTGTTAGTGTGTCTCGTTCTCTATCACCTGAAGCAGGGCAGATGAGGAAATCTCCCACTCATCCAGAACATCACAGACTCATCACACACCCACAGATAACTCTCAAACACTCTACTGTCAAGTCAAGTCACTTGTATTTCTACAGCTCTTTTAACAATACAGATTGTAGCAGAGCACTGAACATTATCAAGTAGAAGAACAGAGTGATGGT
>JAUYWG010000059.1:13803095-13815969 GCA_034779775.1 Enteromius afrohamiltoni | reverse complement strand
AGCAAGTCATTGGTGATTTTAACAAGCGCCGTTTCTGTGCTGTGATGGGGCCTAAAACCTGACTGAAATTCTTCATAGAGACTGTTTTTTTGCAAGAATGAGCACAGTTGAGCAGATACAACTTTCTCTAAAATTTGTTACATAAATGGAAGCTTAGAAATGGGTCTGTAATTTGCCAGGTCACTAGGGTCTAGTTGTGTTTTCTTAATTAGAGGCTTAATAACCGCCTGTTTGAAAGGTTTAGGGACGTGGCCTAAAGATAACGACGAGTTGATAATATTGAGAAGCGGTTCTTCCGCTACAGGTAACAATTATTTTAATAATTTAGTGGGTACAGGATCTAAACAAAGTAGTGACCGCATCCCAAATACCAAAACTCATTTCCATACCTAAAATACATATTGTCACTACTATATATACAGTCAGTCTTATGCTTTTATTCTTCATAAACACTTAAAGGCTTCCTGCCAGTGGCCCTCCTTCACAAAATATAACATCCAGCACAGTGTTATGGTAGAATGCTAGAATGCAAAATATTTGAATAAAAACATTTCAGAACCTATTGGTTCCTCAGAGCTGCATCTATGCAGTGGCCAGTAATAATCTGCTCTTCTTGGACATTGGTCAGTTCAAGTGTCCTGTTCTGAAATCTTGCCTCTCTTAGGTTTGTACAAGAAGTCTGGCAGAGTAGTATTTTTTGGCCTGAGCAATGCTGGCAAAACAACGCTTCTACATATGCTGAACGAGCACAGACTGGGTCTGCATGAGCCGACCTTTGACCCCAGTAAGTGTACATTTGACCACACTGACCCTGCACTGCACCTTCGATTAAATCCTGCAGTTTGAGCTGGACTGGCTCTGGTGTCCACCGATTCATCTGAGCTACAGCACCAGCATACACAGAATATAACACACACTAAATATGGTCTGAAAGGTGTAGATTAGGGATGTCAAGATCAGTTTTGAAGGACTTGATTAGTTGGATCAGGTGTGTTTAATTAGGGTTGCATCTGGACTCTTCAGGTCTCCGGCCTTCCAAATTTGACACCCCTGAGAGAAGCCTAGTCAAGTAATCGACGATGACGATAATCACTAGAAATCAGGTGTCCCCAATTAAACAAATCTAATTCTAACAGCCTAGTGTAATTAGAAATATAAATGTGTAGGAAACTTTCAAAGCTTTCAGTCTGTTATCAGTCAGAGAAATAAATGTTCATTAGTGTGTCTGTACCCTCACAGCTTCAGAAGTGCTGAGGATCGCCGGCGTGACCCTGAGCTCCTGTGATGAGGGTAAGTAGATGATCTCTCCACATGTGCATCGGATCTCTTGAGCGCTGAAGCTGTCCTGTGTTTCTGAACAGCCGGAGAACACTGGAGGAAGCTTCCCCCAGCCCTGGATGCCATCGTCTTCCTGGTGGACTGCTCTGATTACACCAGGCTGCCCAAATCCAAAACGGAGCTTGATGTGCGTTTTATACTGTCTCCAGACATTCAGCCTTCGTCACACACTTGTGATGTGTTAATGAACACCAGACATGTTTACATGAGCCCTGTGCTGGATTTCATCGAGCGTTGCTTGTCTAGTGCTTTACTACAGCTGTGTGTGTGTGTTGGTTTTGGTGGATTACGAGGACAGTTCACCTGATTACATACCAGCATTACAAGGACATTTGGAATTACGGGGTCATAGGAAATTCAAGCAATGTAGATGCACTTGTTTTACCCTAAGGAACATTTCCTGCTTTTTTGGGCAATGTCCCTTTAAGTAGGTAAACCTGTTTTCGAGTGTATGGCATTCCGCCTCCTATCGGCAGGATCTTTCACTGCTGATTTATACACATTTCGCCTTAAAGGGCAGAGGTGGCTAGAAAAGCGTGGGCCGCCTTTTAATTGGTCGATCGCAAAGTGGTGGCGGGGCCTCTGGCAGCGCGCTATCTGCATATGCAGGAAGAACAGAGCAGCTAATGAGGTGAGTACAGGATTAACATTTATATATTGACACGATTAAATTATTAATATTTGTAGCTTATGTGATGTGTGACTTAGAAAGGGTAGAAATATCTTATTATCTTATCTGTCTCATCTTACTTTAACATGAGTTATAGTCTATGTAATGTTCTGTGATTATTTTTTTTAACTTCAGTCATCTTAAAGAGTGTTATAATTTAGTATTGATAATACATTATTAATATTGCATTGACTGTTACAGTGCAGATGAGACTGTCCAATTCAACATAGTTCAGTTTAATAAGAAAGACCAAACATGAAATGTGTATATTGACTGTATAGATGGTGCAGCTTAATACAGATGTATGTATCATGCTATTGTTATCTGCATCATTCTGTGTTTTTAATACTGTCAGGGCTTAAAGTATTCCGGCACCGTGCCGGATCTCTGGCGTGCGGCCGTCAGGGGAAAAAAAAATATAATATTTTAGAGCCTGCGTATGCAGTTTAATATTTTCGAGCCAATTTATTTCAACCACCAATCATATGAGAGGAACGCAGCTTTAACTAACATTACAAGCCTATCAGAAGCAGAGAAGGGCGGTATGATTGACAACCATACGTCAATGTCAAGTTAGCGTTGTCTGAGAAAAAAAAAGGCAGTGTAAGTTTATGAAGCCTGTGGATGATGTCCTAGTAATAGATAACGAACTCAATAATTAATGACGCTTGGCGTGGATTGAAGAAAGTAGATATGGCGAGCCTTTTGGCAGTTGGTGCAAGAAACTAAGAGAGCCTGGGGCTTGTTTCTGCACGATTTGTTCGAGGAAGCCAACTGTATGTCATCAGCGGTAAGAAAGTTATATGCCCGTGCACTCAAACTTACCACGACGTTCCCGGGAGCAACTGTTACAGCTGAGACACCGTTTTCTATGAATGACTGTGTCTGCGATTTAAAAAAAAAAAAAAGTTTGTGCAAAAAAGAAACACAAGTGATAATGGCCTAGCTTTGACTTCTAATCTTCAGTTGAGCAGTTCAGTTCTTTAGTACTTTGAGCACTTGCTATTGTTTAGCAGTTTTTAAGCACTTTAAGCTCTTGCTACTTTATTTTTGTTATTATTGTCAATATTTGAAGTAGTGCTGGGCGATATATATCGAACAATATATTACGCGCATCTCGTCAGTAAAGCCGGTTCTTTGATTAGCGCTAAATCTCCGTCAGCTGTTTTTAAATGCCCAGCCCTAATTTGAAGTAAGTCCTTCAAATAACACTGTGAGGACAGAATGGTTTGTGAGGACACTAGTAAAACTATAGGCTACACCATATGTGACATATGCACTTTAATAATATAAGAGTATGATGCTTTATATAAAAGCTTTAAATAGGCTTTGAATTTGTTGTCCATGTACATTAGCTTCAAATTAAATAAAGTACTAAAGATTCATTTTTTAAAGGGCTCATATGGTGCTATTTTAAAAGTAAATAATTGTATGTATTGGGTGTTAAAGATGAACATATTTTTATGTTAGAAATAGCAGCAACTCAGTGAGCTCTGATTGGTTAGCTGACCCAGTGCATTGTGATTGGGCAAACACCTCAAGCATGAGGGTGTGTGTTAGAATCGGGGGCCAGTTCTCCTCGGGCCAGACGAGCCAGCATGGCATGAGACTGTAAAATGTAGTCTAATAATATTAACTGCTAATAGTAAATCTAATTTAACAATAAATTGATTTGATGCTTTTTCTGGTGCAGTCTTAAAGTATTCAATCAAATGAAGGTTATCTAAATAAAAATACATGTTTACAAATGCCTGGTTTGATTTTCTTATTCAATCAAATCCTCTAGGTTGGAATGAAATAATTGGATAATATAATAATGTTGACAAAATTAATAAAATATCAGAGGTGCTCACACTACTTTGTATTCTTGTTTTTAGTGACTGGAAGTGTTGAAGATTGGGAGACCACTGAGAAGAAGAGAAGAATGTGCTCAAAAGCAGAATTGGCTGCTGTAATGAAACTTTTCAGGACATTTGGCATCTAAGAGTGTCTTCAGTGTAAAAAAGCTGTACAGTTTTGTTTCTTACTGCTGATGTAATGTACAAACACTACCCATCACACGCTTTTTGAACAGTACAAATAAATGTGTATATATATATATATATATAAGTTTTTATATTAAAAAGTTTTTCAGGTAGCTTTCCAGGTAGGTTTTTTTTCTTCATCTTGAAGGCACAGTTCTTAAAATTAATGATAAAAATAATGTTTGGAAATGTAAACTGATATTTCTAACTGACACGCTACCACAAAAGATAGAAATAACTCACTTAAAACCAGTTTTTGTTGCTGAAAATACTAGTGGCCTAAGACTTTTTTAACAGTACTGTATATGTATTTTTTTTAAAGAAGTCTCTTCTGCTCAGCGAGTTTTTCAGCATCATTACTTCAGTCTTCAGTGTCACATGATACTTTAGAAATTGTTCTCAATAAACATTTATTATCATTATATTATCGTCACTATCATTACCAATGTTTAAAACAGTTGAGGACATTTTTTTCAGGTTTTCTTCTTCAAATAGTTAAAATATTTAACAATATTACTAATTTTGCTTTATTTGGATAAAAACATTTTTGAGACTTTGTGAAGGAAGAGACTTCCTTTAAAAACACAAATATTCCTATACTGTCTAAAAATGTGACTGGTTGTCACATACGGCACCTCTGTGGCTCTGACCGACAGCAGCGGGAACCTTCGCCGGAGTTCTAGTTTCCACCCGAACCCTTTTTCCCCACGCGCCTTGGCTCTTCCGCCCCAGGTGTTGTGTATTATTAGGTCTATTTATAGCCCGATCTTTCCCAGATTCAGTGCGAAGTCTTATATGCCGTTTATAGGTATAACTCTTGAGCATTTCATCCCGTGTTGGCTTGTCTGTGCATGTCTTTGGACTGTTTAACTCGTTTCTGATTACTGCTGCCTGGCCTTGTGAACATTGCCTGGATTTTGACCTGTTTGTTGGATTGTCTCTGAAATACCTGTCTGCTGTCGATTGAATCCACTGCCTGTCTGTTTTGAGCAATAAAGCATTGTAAATGGATCCACACGACTCTGGAGCTCTGTCACAGAAGACTTCGCCGGACCCGGATCCAGCTGCTTTATTGAGTGTGGTAAACGAGGTCTCTCGGCAAGCTACTGTATTGCTTACACATCACCAACAATTGGATTAGTTTACCACTACCTCTGAGGATCTGGTTTGATCTGTGCAAGCGCTCACCATTGCTGTCAACCTGGCGATTCTGCAACCTGCCTGTCAGGCTGCTGCCGCTTTGGCCGCCGCCACCATTGATCCAGGTGCCACCTCGTTTTCCAGGATGGCGCTTCCGGAGAGTTTCAACGGGTCTCCATGCAAGTGCAAAGGTTTCCTGCGTCAATGCTCTCTGTGTTTCAATTCTCAGCCTCTGAATTACCCTACTGACGACAGCAAAGTTTCTTTGGTTTGTTTTCTGTTGACGGGGAAAGCACTGAGCTGGGCTACTGCACTCTGGGAGGGGAACCAGATGAATTTCCCTTCATACCGTTGTTTCACCTAGATGTTTAGAGACGTTTTTGATCACGAAATCAACGGCAAAGCAGCTGAGGATGAACTTTTGAGTTTACACCAGGGCACCTCCACAGCAGCGGATTATGCCACGTCCTTTAGGACCCTAGCGGCTCACCGGTTGGGAAAATAATGCTTTGAAGCTGGTCTTCTGAAGCGGATTAAGAGAGGAGCTGCAGACAGAGCTCGCCTGCCGCAACAAGTGAATGACGTATATTTAGTATATTGCGATGGCCATCAAAGTTGACCACCTCTTCCATTCCCGCAGAGGGTGCCGTCACACACCATGGTTTCCCAATCCACGTGCACTCATGCAAGAAGAACCCATGCAACTTGTCTCACCGAGGAGGAGCGAGAGAGTAGAATTAGAGAATGACTGTTTATACTGTGGAAAATCTGGACATCTGCGTGTAACCTGCCCTTCCAGACCTCCATGCTCAGCTATCTATCGAGTAAGCCAGTCATCCATATCTCCTTTCCTAATCGTGAAAGTCTGTTTAAGTCTAGCTGAGCGTAAAGTTTGGACTTCGCTTAAATAGAATCTGGGGCAGCGGGGAACTTCATGGATAAAGATTTTGCTAATACGCTTGATCTGTCTTTCCTTGCATGTAACCCTACTGTGGCGGTGGCAGTCATCGACGGAAGACCGCTAGGAGATGGCAGAATAACATACCAGAGTCCACTTCTCACACTTCCAACCAGCGCCACCCATTTCAAATCCATTCAGTTCCATGTCATATAATCACCTAGCTACCCACTGATCCTCGGCTACCCCTGGCTGACACATAATGATCCACACATCTCCTTGAGGGAACAAAGTATAACAAAGAAGTCACCCAAATGTCTGGATCACTGCATCACATACCCGCAAAAGCACAGTCACCCACTCCATTCCGAGCACCTAGAAACTTCAGAACTCTCCTTACTTCCACGGCCCTATCACGACATCTCCATACACAGCCGGGTTCTTCTTCGTGAAGAAAAAGGATGGATCGCTCCGACCCTGCATTGATTACCGGGCCCTCAATGAAATCTCCATAAAATATTGTTACCCTCTGCCTCTCGTCCCATCAGCACTATCAGAGGCTTTAGTCAGGTAGCTGCACCCTTAACCTCCTTGACCCGAGGGGGCGCAACCAAACTTCGGTGGACAGCAGACAGTGAGAAAGCTTTCCAGGAATTAAAGGACCGTTTTACCACTGCTCCCATTCTACGACACCCAGATCCTGAGTGCCAATTCGTTGTGGAGGTGGACGCGTCCAATACAGGTATAGGGGCCATTCTGTCTCAACGCCACCATACCTCAGATCGGCTCCACCTGTGCGCCTACTTCTTCCGCAAACTCAATGCTGCGGAACGCAACTATGACGTCGGAGACCGGGAACTTCTGGCCATGAAAGCAGCTTTTGAAGAATGGAGGCAATGGTTGGAGGGCGCACCCAATCCCATTCTGGTTCTTACGGACCTAGAGTACTTCCGTTCAGCCAGACGACTAAACTCTCGTCAAGCCAGATGGTCCCTGTTCTTTGCCCGATTTGATTTTAAGGTAACCTATTGCCCAGGATCGAATAATTTGAAAGCTGACGCCTTGTCACGACAATTTGACTCGTCCCAGCAAGAGAGCCAGCCCGACTCTATAATCCCTCCTGCTATTATCCTGGCTCCAGTGTTGTGGGATATCACGGCTGAAATCCACGAGGCTCAAGTCAACGACCCGCCACCAGGCGACTGCCCTCCGGATCGTACTTTTGAAACACTTGCTACCATTGAACTGGCGTCTAATCGCTATTGGTGGCCTACCCTCATCCCAGAAACTACAACATTTGTCAAGAACTGCGCCACCTGCAATGTCACCAAATCTTCCCATCAACGACCTGCCGGTCTTCTGCAACCTCTCCCTATACCACAGCGACCCTGGTCGCACATTGTAGTTGATTTTATTACTGATTTGCCTCCATCCAATGGCTCCACTACCATCTTGACAATCATTGACAGGTTCTCCAAAGCATGCCGATTAATACCACTCCCCAAACTCCCAACAGCCTGGGAAACAGCGCAATCATTAAAATCATTAAACAACGCCAGTTTCATTCCGTTTAGCCCTACCTGCCAATTAACATATCTCACCAACCATTCATATCTCCTTGTTCATATACCGCTGCTGACCTGGAAGGAGAGAGGGACCAGGATGAGGTTGCTGCCGAGGTTCCCCCCCGATACCCAGCGAAGAGGATAAATAAGATCCTGGACTCCCGGCGCCGAGGAGGAACTCTTCAGTACCTGATAGATTGGGAAGGATATGGAAGAAAGGTCCTGGGTCAACTCCATTGGACATTCTGAATGCCCGACTCACTACCACCTTCCACCAGGAGAACCCGGACAAACTAGCACCTCGTCCCAGAGGTAGACCTCGGCGTCGGGTGAGGGCTCGCTTCGGGAGCCGCTCGCAGGGGGGGGGGGGCTCTGTCACAGACGGCACCTCTGTGGCTCTCTCTGACTGACAGCAGCGGGAACCTTTGCCGGAGTTCTAGTTTCTACCCGGACCCTTTTTCCCACGCGCCTTGGCTCTTCCGCCCCAGGTGTTGCGTATTATCTGGTCTATTTATAGCCCGATCTTCCCCAGATTCAGTGCGAAGTCTTATACGCGGTTTATGGATATAACTCTGAGCATTTCATCCCATGTTGGCTTTTTTGTGCATGACTTTGGACTGTTTAGCTTGTTTCTGATTACTGCTGCCTGCCCTTGTGAACATTGCCTGGATTTTGACCTGTTTGTTGGATTGTCTCTGAAATACCTGTCTGCTGCGAATGTATTCGCAATGCTTTGTCACACTGAATCAGTTTTGAATAAAATGTTAAATTTTCTGTAGTTGACAAAGCTGCTTGCTAAGATCTGTCTAATTCATGAAATAAATAATAATAATAATAATAAAAATGAAACTGTTTCATTTCTTTATCTGATATGAAGTATGTGGATTGTTTTGAAACTGTTGTACTAAATCCAGTGTTGTGCAAGTTACTTCCAAACTGTAATATATTACTTGTTACTGCTATTTAAATGTAATGCCTTACGTTACAATATTACTGATTCAAAATTGTAATGCGTTACATGACTCCTGTATTACTTTTGAGTTACTTTCACCAAAATAACTAGAGAGCGCGCCGTCAGCGCAGCTGAAGAGTTCTGCATTCAAATACTCGTAATAGACTAAAGCTCGTCACAACATCAGCTAAAGTAGCCTAATTACCAGGAATATGTCAGAGGAAAAAAGTAGTCATTTAAAGCATTTTTAATTCATGTCTTTTTTTGCTGAGTTTTGGTTTTTGTGATTTTTATTTTTTTGTGTGAACACAAATAAACGTAGACCCATAACAGTTCTAAATGAGGTTTTACTCTTACCTTTAGTCTATCAGAATAAATTACGCCGTCTGTCTTTTTCTTTTTGGAAAAAATGCAAGTGGTTGCACTGGTTCTTCCGTGAGCTGCCAGAGCCTGCCTCCTCACAAAGTGAATATACCATCATACCATGTTATTACAGCGCAGGTTTAACGTTTAAACAGTGTTATATTTAATATATATTATTATATATTATAGTGTTACTTTAAAACAAACGAAAACTTACATTCAATGAACATAAAATCCTTCAAGGATTTTTCTAAATTAACTTAATAATAAAAAAAACTAAACGTAATATTATTATTTTGCCATTATACAAAAAACTGAACTATTTTCATATCTGAAACTATATGAGCTGTTTTGGTAGAAGGACCACTGTCCAGTGCGAACCGGGCGGAGCTATTAGCCTCGGACATGGGACACAGAGGCCGAAATAGTTTCCACTGTTGGACCAGTAGCCTCGCGACACTTCTGTAAAACCTGCCATGAATACACCTTCACTTGACCGCTTCACACATACAAGGTTACGCCAGCAAGAGCGAGATCAATTAAATACATCGCTCTACACATACTGTATATATTAGAAGCTGTCCTTTAGTATTCATTTACAAACCTGTACACCACACATGAATAATAACTGACCATGAACAGAAAATAGAGCTGACTTGTGGCATTTTTTATACATGAATGCGGTGTCTTGCTGTTTTTTGAACAATTAAAGAGTGTGTTGTAATGCAAGCATTACTGAACATGTACCGAGTAAAATATTACTGAAACTTGATTAGTAATGCCTTACTGTAACGTAAGCGGCTGCTGTAGAGCTCGCGCTCTCGCTTCCTTTTAGGCAGACAGGATTTGGAAAACAGGATTACTTGAGGAAACATTTAATGAACTCGGAAACATAAAGGAAAACGCGGAGAGCTACGGAGAGCTCAAAACAGACACGACGAAACTTTAACAACAGACAAAGACAGACTGAACAGGACCCGGATTTATACAAAGACTAATTAGACGTAAACAAGACACACCTGGACAGACACGGCTGGAGGGTCATACTAGATAACGAGCGGGGCAGGGTTAGCAGGATTCATCGTGAAAGTGTTATTTTATACTGCATTCATTGAGTCTAACTAAAGGAGACAAATTGTATTTCTATCACACTGAAAGTGAGATTAAGCAACACAACTATGTCTATCACATGATGCCATAACTCATACCTGTCTGAATGACGACAACCCATACACATATTTGTTCTGACTTCAATTCATAAACAGAAAAACATTTTTACAGATGTAATGCTAAGCAGGTGCTTTATATATAAAAACACAAAACTAAAAATCCACTTTAGATCAGAATCATGAGATATTACAAGCACTTAGTGATGGTTTAACATGGGTTTTAAGAAAAACAATAATAATAATGTGTAGTTTATTATTGTGATTTCACAATAATTTATATGTGTATTAGTCATATTCTAGGAGTAATCCTTGCAAACAGTTTAGTCCTTATAATTCAGGTTTCTGTCTGGTAGGACATATGTGCTTGTAATTCAGCAAAAAATCAGGATGTAGTGTATCTTGTTTTATAAATGATAAATACCTTTTTTTTGATGCCCTGAATTTTTAAAGCATTTACATTTTATTTGAAAGCTCTACTACAAAAGGAAAGCATAGTCCCTGTAAACAACCTTTTTTTCTGGTTTGAAGAAGCTGTCCTCGTAATGCAGCCTTACCTCTGTCTGTGTGTGTGTGTGTGTGTGTGTGTGTAACAGGCACTAATAAAAGATGAGACGATTGGAAATGTGCCCATCTTGATCCTCGGCAACAAGGTGGACAAACCTGAAGCCATCAGTGAGGAGAAACTGTGCGAGATCTTCGGACTGTACGGTCAGACGACGGGAAAGGTACGACACGGCACTCTCAGAGACATGTTTGAGACGAGAGCCTGAAAGGAACAGTCATAACAAATTGTAGCTCGTCTCCTGATTTGTTTGTGTGTGAGGCAGATAATCTGACGCCAGCGAGTCTTTGGCATGAAATAAAGTCACGCATGAAGGTTTTTTAGGTGTTGTTTGAGAATGGGACAGTAGGCCCCGCTTTTCCACTGTCGGGTCGAACGGTTCTAACAGTCGGGTACGGTTCCAGTTGTGTTTCCACGTGAGCCTGGTATCTTGCTAAGCACGCTATTTGAGCAATGTAAACAAAAATAGTAATACAATCTAAAGAAATGTCTGGTCATCCTCTGTAACGCAGTGGTTATTTTCTAGGGATGCACTGATAATCGTTGTCGATGTGTGATGTGTCAGTGAAGCTGGTTCTGTAAGCAGATGGGTGAGCCGTATACAGTAGTGGATCAAACTAATTGATCAAAGTTGTCCTAAGACAAGAATTTGCATTTTGGTTTTTGGACAACTTTGATGAGAGCTTTCGATCCACTTCAAGTGTTGACTAGTGTATACTACACACAGCAGCTGTTCACTGATGAGCTGCGTGAAGCTTGGAGCTCTGTGCAGGACATACCGCTCCGTGTGATGATTACAGGACCAGCTTTACTGATAACATGAGCAAACATATCGGCCAATGGCCAAAATTATTTTCCCCTCTGTGTGAACGACTGACACATTTGAATTGTATTCCAAAGAGATCCGTTCTCAGTCCTGCAGTGGAACTGGATCGGAGTGGAACTCTTCAGCTCGACGGTGGAGAGGCAGCTATGGACAGATCCCATGTTTGCACTGTTTAACATAATATTAACTCAAAACTGATTTTAAGACTGCAGCGAGTGTTTGACATGACTTCTGTTTGAGATTATCATCATCACAAAAGACGGCTATATTTTAGTGGTTTATTCAGTGGCATGTTTTGTGGCTGATGCTCTTATTTAGCTCCATGGATGACATCAGCTATGTAGGACGATCATTTTTTGTTCTGGAGCTAACATTATATTTTTGATGGAAAAATTAATCTAGAAATGATAGTTTTAAATGTGACGTATACTGTGACTCCAGATAAACACAAACTGATGTTAATTACATCATAACGGTAAATACCACTTTATTAATAGTCAGTCAAGACAAATTAATTAATTGTCAATGTATCACTTGTAATTGCTTTTAGATTTAAATCTGGATTTACAAATGGTTAGTAAAGGTTAGCAAGAGAAAGCGCTGTGACGTAGTGACGCGCATAACTAATCTGGTTAAGAGGGGTTAAATGGATCGGAGTTGTTCTGTGATCCGTACGGACACCGTCTGCACCGGTTAGAAACTAACCTCTCAGAGTAAGTTTATCCGCTGTAAAACACATTCCTCGTTCACATTGTTTAGTTTGTCACTTCCTTAGTGTTTTTGTGCTTCAATGACCCATTCATGAAGACTCTTAAATAAGCATTCGGGTTATTTACTGACCCCCGCTGATTTTAGTGTCATGTTTTTTCTCTCAGGTCATAGCCTTAATGTGTATGGTTAGACCTCTGGACGGAAGAATATATGACTTTAGGCTATGAATATGTAATGTCTTTTATTCCCATCGTAATTAAAAGAAAAATGTCCTGGGAAAGACCTCTTAAACGAGTGTGAACCCTGAATGTGTTTATGAAGTTTCGAAACACATTATTTTCCATGTACTGTACATTATTGTTTCTTCTCTAAGCCCCGCCTCCTGAAAGGGCTCGATTTGTGCAAAGCTCATTGTTCTGAAATAGTGAGCTGTGATTGGTCAGCTATCCAGTGCACTGTGATGTGCACTAACCGCTCGTAACACTCCAATGAGACAGAAAAACGCATTAAATGAAGATGAAGTATCATCTATGTCTTTAATGGTTGTGTTTGTGTCTTCAGGGAAACATTCCCCTCAAAGAGCTGAACACGAGGCCTCTGGAGGTGTTCATGTGCAGCGTGCTGAAGAGACAGGGCTACGGAGAGGGCTTCCGCTG
>JAUYWG010000059.1:13774939-13788465 GCA_034779775.1 Enteromius afrohamiltoni | reverse complement strand
TGTGTGTTGGGTGGATGTGTGATGGGTGTGTGTTATAGGATCATGTGTGTTGGGTGTGTGTTATAGGATCATGTGTGATGGGTGGATGTGTGATGGGTGTGTGTTATAGGATCATGTGTGATGGGTGTGTGTTGGGTGGATGTGTGATGGGTGTGTGTTATTGGATCATGTGTGATGGGTGGGTCTGTGATGGGTGTGCGTTATAGGATCATGTGTGATGGGTGGGTGTGTGTTAAGGTTACAATACATCACAGTAGATCACTGTACATCACACTAATCCTAACCCATTTTCTAGACTCGTTCACGAGATTTGTGATAGCGTCCCCGAGAGTATAACAGTGAAAACACCGAAACCTGAAAAAAAGGCATGTTTGGCAGGGAAAAAGTTAAGTACATTATGGAAGTGTAGGTTTTTACCTTGAGAGACCTGATCTGTGTTCAGTCAAAACACGTACATAGCTGTGAAAGGCTTCCCCTCACTAGTGCCATATGTTTGACGCGAGGATCACAAATATAATGTATACATTCCTGTAGTGCTGCTGTGAGGATGATGGGAAGAGGTGGTGTTGATGGGGAAGGCAGTATGTGGTGTTGTTGAAAGGCGGTGTTGTTTGGGCTGTGAGCTGGCTTCGCTCCAGGACGCTGCTCTCATAGCGCCTCTGTTTCTCAGTGGAAGAGCCCGAGCTCCAGCAGGTGCATCGATCCCTCACACACACTCACTGTGAGCATCGCTACACACACACACACCGTTACACCTGGAGGAACGGCTTCATGTCACCTCGTGCACACAAACAGCTTCCCCGTTCCGGATCATTCATTCATCAGATTTACACGGCTCTGCTTCGCTGCCAGGGTTCAGGGACGTGCTTGTTTTTAAAAGAGGTGTGTCTGAGCAGTGTTTGTATTTAAAAATCAGACACGCAGCAGAAAACTGTGTCCCAGTTCACCTACTTACACTACACCCTGGCCTGAAGTAGACGGAGGTCCTTTTAAACATGTAGAAGAAGATTTGGGACAAACTACCAGGTCAGAAAGTCCTGTCTCCTGACCCTTTACAGCTCCACTGATCAATCGTCATGCTTCAACAGAACAGAAAGAACCTATCAGATATCATTTTCAGTATTTACACAGGTAACATCGTTCTTGTCTGAAGTGATATAAAAAGCTTCATAGTTTCATTCGTTCATTCAAAACGTGGTTTGTTTGGTTCCATGTTTAAACACAAGGGTTGGACTTTCTCTTCATCTTCTTCTGCTTCACAACTAATTCGTTAGAAAGACTAGCGTACAGCTGTCCTCACGACACACGCTTTATATTTTTTCAGAGAACGAACAGACACAAAGCGCAGAGCGACGGCGTCCGGAAGAAGGACTGGCACGACTATGCTCTGATGAAGAGCGAAGCGGCTCGTTCAGGTGCGTGTGGTGATGAATGAAGCGTGATGGAGCGGGGCTGGAGGTGAGTGTGATGATAACTCTGTGGTGTGTTGAAGGTGTGGGCGAGCAGGGCAAGCCGTATCCACTGACCGACTCGGACCGTGTGGACCAGGCCTACAGAGAGAACGGATTCAACATATTCGTCAGCAATCGCATCGCCCTCAACAGATCGCTGCCGGACATCAGACACCCGAAGTGAGCCGCGCTCTTCTTCCTCTTCGATCTAAACCACTCCACAGTGTACACATGACTACAACAACAGCGTGTGTGTGTGTGTGTCTGTGTGTGTGTGTAATTTCCTGGCTGTTGTCAGTGTGCCTTTTAGTCAGGAATGGCTCTAAAATACTGAACTGTTATCCGCCTGGGCTACAAGCCACAGAGAAATTAATCAAAAAGGAAGCAGGCAAAATTAGGAAACTCTAATTGCAGCTGATTTAATAAAATATAATATCAGTCTCTGGAGCACAGATATATTTGTAGAAATGGACAACAATAACATTTATTTAGTAATATGCATTGCTAAGAACTTTATTGGGACTTTAACTTTAAGGGAGATTTTCTCAATTTTTCGCACCCTCAGATTCAGATTTTCTAATAGTTGTATCTCCGCTAAATATAACGAAAATGATATCACTGAAAAGCTTTTGCTATATAAACATTGACCCTTATGACTGGTTTTGAGCTCCAGGGTCACGTTTATTTGGAAACAATCCCTCTCTCAGGTGGGTTGTATTACGGGCTGGTGATCATGTGTGAACAGGATGTGGTGAGATGTGAGACGTCAGTGTGACGTGTCAAAATGTGTTCACGCAGTAGTGGACTAACCAGTTCAACCAGGCCTGCATACTTCATGCCTATGTCTATAAACATTGAGTCCTTCCCAATCACGACGAGTGGCTAAAATGATCAAGAAATGTCATATTCTTGCTGCTTTAGAGGTTTTAGCCTGGCCTGTCTCAGTCTACGAGCGCTGGGGCAATGATTGAGACTGATGTTGTTTGACAAGACGTGCTGTGGATGTAATGCAGCTGTGTTTGTGTGTCACAGCTGTAAGACCAAGCTGTACACAGAAGATCTTCCCAACACCAGCATCATCATCCCTTTCCATAACGAGGGCTGGTCGTCTCTGCTGCGCACCGTTCACAGCGTCCTCAACCGCTCGCCGCCGCAGCTCATCGCCGAGATCATCCTCGTGGACGACTTCAGCGACAAAGGTACGGCAGCGCTTCATTCAGAGCGAGTCAGAAACAGGACGAAGCCGGGCTGCGTGTCAGTCCTCCCCTGTCGTCTGGTGCAGGTCAGCCAGCGTATTTGATTTGCGTGACAGATTGTGAGCTGCTGCTTCTGGGATGATCCTGCGTCACATGTTTGCATAAGTGTCAGATTACGACGGCCGTAATCCTCTCTCCGTGAGTCCGCTTATGAGGGCTGTCTCTTGTTTAATCAAACATGAAAACATGTTTCAGTATTTGGGTTTCGTCTCGCTCTTCTACACTATATTTCTGTCTGGATCTGATCCGGCGTCCCATCGCTGAGTCATGTATCATGTGATGATAGCACACTTGATGAACAACATGTTTGCATAGACTGTATTGAGGCTGTGTTCAAAGACATCACAATACAGCACTGTGCATCACAGCATATCAGTACACTTCAAAATGATAACCTCAAAAGGAGCTAAATATTGTGCTCATATAAGAAGAATCATGAAAGAGAGAACGAAGCCGTCATGAGCTGAGCTGCTGAAGAGTCTTCATTGACTTGACTGTACTCTGTGTGTCCTGTAGAGCATCTGAAGGCTCCTCTGGAGGAGTACATGGTGCGTCTGCCGAAGGTTCGAATCCTGCGCACTAAGAAGCGCGAGGGTCTGATCCGGACACGACTGCTGGGTGCCGCGGCTGCGAAGGGTCAGGTCATCACGTTCCTGGACTCACACTGCGAGGCCAATGTCAACTGGCTCCCTCCGTTACTGGGTGAGAGCGTGGACATCACTCTGTCTGAAGCTGTCTGTCCTGAATGAGCTCATGAACCTGGGTGTGTTTGATGGGCGTGAATGATTGGTTTCAGATCGCATCGCACAGAACCGGAAGACGATTGTGTGTCCGATGATCGACGTGATCGACCACGATAACTTTGGCTACGAGACGCAGGCTGGCGACGCCATGAGAGGGGCTTTCGACTGGGAGATGTACTACAAACGCATCCCTATCCCAGCGCAGATGCAGAACACAGACCCCAGCGACCCGTTTGAGTGAGTGTGTGTGTGTGTGTGTGTTCTGCTCTGGTTTGAGCAGCGGGGCTTCTCTGTGTCTTTAGTTTGACCTGTGTTTCTGTCTCCTCTCTGAGGTCTCCGGTGATGGCAGGCGGGCTCTTCGCTGTGGACAGGAAGTGGTTCTGGGAGCTGGGAGGATATGACACGGGTCTGGAGATCTGGGGAGGAGAGCAGTACGAGATCTCCTTCAAGGTGAGGGCCATGGCCTGATAGAAACCTGCTTTACACCATCACAGCACAAATACATACGATACTGATACAACAATTACACCGGCAACGGTTGCTATGTCATTATCCTGGTCAGTACCATAGCCTTAAATACAGACGTCCATACACATTAAGCTTCTCTTGAGATCTTGTTTCTTTTCATTTCAAGCTGTTGCTGTGATAACTAACAACAAAAAATCATGAATATGCTTACATGTGACCCTGGAGCTCAAAACCCGTCATGAGGGTCAGTTTTTTGGGATTTGAAAGCTAAATAAATCAACACTGATGTCTGGTGTGTTAGGAGAGATACTATTAGAAAGTCTGGAATCTGAGGGAGCAAGTTCTTAGCAATGAATATTACTAATCAAACATGACGTTTGGAAATGTGCAAACTATCTTCATGGAACGTGATATTTACTTAATATCCTAAAGATTTTCAGCAGTTAAAAACCCACACAGTGTATTGTTGTCCATTTCTACAAACACAGCTGTGCTGCAGGGCCAGTGTTTATAGTAAAGTCCGATACAGTGACCCCTGCTGGTTTCAGGAGCACAGAGTTCAGTGCCTCACAGCGTGTTCCCTGCAGAGTGATGACTGATGCTGAGACACACATTCAGTCATATTTCATCTCTAATCATACACATAATTACACCGCATGCAACAACACCACAGGAGCGCAGACAAACACAGAGCTTGATGTGAGTGCGACGGGTGCGAGGTGAAAGCCTCTTCTCTCTCTCTGAGGTGTGGATGTGTGGAGGCCGTATGGAGGACATCCCCTGCTCTCGAGTCGGTCACATCTACAGGAAATACGTGCCCTATAAAGTGCCTGGAGGAGTGAGTCTCGCCAGGGTGAGTCTGAGATCCGTTTACTGAGCTGAGGATCTGCTAGTATAGACGCACAGTTATTATTTCTGCAGCTGAAGCAGATCTGGAGTGTTTCTCAGAGTCCGGCTCTTCTGAGGCTGAGTGTATTACCTGTCTGTAGATTCAGTGCTTTATGTAAAATGAGTCTATGACGAATTAGGATAAGCTTAAATAATTTTTTGCTGAATTGGTATGTGTGCAAAGGATTGTGGGTGACTGGATGAATCCATGTGGAGTGTGTATTTGGAGTTGAGAGATTGAGAAGCAGTGAGCTGAAGGAGAGTGTGTGTGATCCTCCGGTGTGTGTTCAGAACCTGAAGCGCGTGGCTGAGGTGTGGATGGACGAGTATGCGGAGTTCATCTACCAGCGCCGGCCGGAGTACAGACACCTGTCGGCTGGAGACGTGGCGGCGCAGAAGGAGCTGCGGAGCAGGCTGAGCTGCAGGAGCTTCCGCTGGTTCATGACCGAGGTGGCCTGGGATCTGCCCAAACACTACCCTCCCGTGGAGCCTCCGGCCGCCGCCTGGGGAGAGGTGAACACTACACTACTGAGGGCGGTTAAACATGGCCTAGAGTTCTCGTCGTAGAGTATTGGTTATGAAAGCTTGATATATTGGAACACAGCGGAGTGTGTGTGTGTGTGTGTGTGTGTCTTTCAGCTGCGTAACGTCGGCTCTGGTCTCTGCATGGAGAGCAAGCACTTCTCCTCTGGCTCCCCGATCCGTCTGGAGAAGTGTCTGAAGGGCCGAGGCGAGGCGACCTGGAGTCACGGTCAGGTGAGACACTCAGAGGAGTGTGTGTGTGACAGGAGCGCTGCTGCTGAAGGCTGGAATGCAGTAACATGCGTGTTGTGCAGGTCTTCACGTTCGGCTGGAGAGAAGACATCCGAGTCGGAGACCCGCTGCACACTAAGAAGGTGTGTTTCGACGCCGTGTCTCACAGCAGCCCTGTGACTCTCTACGACTGTCACGGCATGAAGGGGAACCAGCTGTGGGCCTACAGGAAGGTACTGAGCTCACAGATCATCTCCAGCAGCACGGCACACACCTCCCCTCCTCTCCTGTCCGCTCAGTTTATTATTAATGACCAGAAAGCTTTTACAGGTGTGGAACGACATGAGGGTAAGTGATCAATTACAAAATCTTCATTTTGGGGTGGAGTATTCCTCTAAAGGGTTAGTTCACCCAAAAATGAAAATTCTGTCATTAATTACTCACCCTCATCATATTCCAAACCCGTAAGAGCTTGGGTCGTCCTCAGGACACAAATGAAGATGTATTTGTTATCTGGCCCTCCATAGACAGCAACACAGTGATCAACACAGAGAGTAACTTTACTCTGTCAATTAGAAACAGCCTCACCCTCATCAGCCTCAGTGCTGTCATGTGCAGGTATCAGCTATGCTGTACTGAAGTGTGTGTGTGTGTGTGTGTGTCAGGATAAGAGCCTCTATCACCCCATCAGTAACAGCTGTGTGGACTCAGACGTTGGTCAGAAGCGGATCTTCATGAACTCGTGTGATCCGTCGTCTCTCAGTCAGCAGTGGCTCTTCCAGAACATCAACGCCACGGTCCTGGACTCCTTCAACAGCAATCACAGCGACTGACCACGGGCCGGACGCTCCTGTGCCTTCACTGACTCCAGACCGTGTCTGAGGAGATGACGGTGCTTCTGTGTCTGTCAGAGGTCCTGCAGAAACCGATGGCTTTATTTATTCTGTGGCTCCATCCAGATTCACTGAGCTCATGACGAACGAGGAAACAGCAGCTGTTTTATAAAACCTGATTTTATTACCCACCTTCTTTGTTGTGTTAACAAATGTTGTGTTTTTTTTATTTTTCATTTTAGGGGACGTAATATTTTAATACAAAGGCTACAGCCTGTCATCACTCAGAAGCTGTGATATTCTGTTTATGTCCCGTGATGATACTGTAAACCACTGCAGCTGATGAAGATGTTCTTCTGGGTTATTTGATCAGTCTGGTTCAGTGTTTTCCCCATCCTCTGGTTCTCAGTAACTGCTCGCACCCAGACCAGGGCTGGATGATCTCTGTCGATGAGAAACTTGAATCCAGTCGACGTGCCTTCTTAAAGACGCCGGTGTGAAGAACAGTCTAGTTTTCTACTTTCAGAGTGTTTTTACCGCTGAAGATTTTTACAGACTATCTGCCAAGCACTTTGAGATGTGTCTTTGCTCTGTCCAGCTCCTTCAGACGGCTCTCTGTCCAGAGCCTATTTTCAAGCATTAGTGTTTTTGTCATTTCTGTCAAGGAGCTTCATGATGAATAATGGACATGTTTAATACTGGACTCGCTGTTGAACTGAAATCGTTGGTTTGTTATTGCCTTGCTGAGTTTCCAGAAGTGTATGTGTGTGTGGATATGATGATATGAATGACGGATAATGAGGAATCCTGGGAATGCTAGTATTTTTACACCGGTGTGTCAGTGCTGGTGAATGAAAATGGTTCTGCCACCATTTAAATTGTTAATTTAATGCATTGTTTATTAGTAATGCACAAAAAAATCTGTTTTATCAATGACATTTCGTCTCATGTTTAAGTTTGAATTATGCAGTCATAGAAAAACCAATCTTTTCCTCTTCTAGTACGAATATTACTGTAAAACTCTTCTGGTCTTATTTTGAGTAGTTTGTATTTACAAACATAATTTGCCTGAAATCAAGCTGAGTTTATATGTTCTGTTTGCTCAGATCTGGAGTTATTATTCAGATGTACTAAACTCATCTCATCTCGTGGCTGATAAAGACGCATTATTAGTCATGTGTTTTCAGTATCTCATATAAAAACTCATTTTAATTTCCAGAAGCAGCTCTTTAGGTGAGTTTTTTTCCCCAGCAGGCTTTTGATGACGCTAACAAAAGACGGAAGCTCCTCTTTCTCTCTTTTTAAGTTGTTTTATTGAGCTGCGGCGCTCTAGAGAAGCAGTGACGTCATCAGATGTCAAGTTTGTCATCGAATGTTTTCGGACGCGGGACACTTTCGCGCGCTAGGCGTTAATATATAATAATGAGCTAAGCTTCGTGTTTTATTCCATCGACAGCGATAAGCGCGCACATCAGCGCGACTTGCTGAAGTTTCTTGAATGTGTGTTTGTGTACCGCCTCACTGGAGCGCTTACATGACATCTATGGTCCGGAAGTGGCTTTTGATCGACGCGCGCGCTGACCAATCTACATCGAGGACGCGGCCTCAGAGCGCCGCCTTAGTCGGGAGCCAACCAATAGGCTTTCAAATCTCCAACTTCCGGTGACTGGCAGGACATGTTTCATTGTATGTAGCTTGTCGAGATGGGCTCGACTGTTGCTCGGTAGTTTGGAGTTTCTCCGGTTCTCCGGCAGAGTCGCGGGATCTTTAGCGAAGCGTTGCGGTGATTTTCGTTCAGGACGCGTCGCTCGTTCGTGTCTTCGGAACGCCTCGAGTTCGGCCGCGAGCTGCTCCCTGAAGCGCCCGTCATGAACGGGTTCAGCACGGAGGAGGACAGCCACGACGCGCCGCCCGCGCCGCCCTTCTTCGGCCAGAGCTGCTGTCTGATCGAGGACGGGGAGCGGTGCGGCCGCGCGGCGGGGAACGCGTCCTTCAGCAAGCGCATCCAGAAGAGCATCAGCCAGAGGAAGCTGAAGCTGGACATCGACAAGAGCGTAAGAGTCCGGAGCAGGGCCTAGTGTGTGAGGGGGGGTGTGTACTGGGTTCAGTATGCTTGTGAGGGACCGAACGTCGTCTCTTATATAGTGAAAGATCAAGACAAGCCACCGGTGAGGACATGTCGCTGGTCCTCTCGAGATAAAAGCGCTTCTAAATCGGTCTCCGGTAGATCTAGTGTCCTGCACATGTTTCTGTGAAGGGATGGGCTGGGGTTAGAAAATATCATCCACCTGAGAGAAGATCAATGGAAGTCTATGTAATGTCCTCACTAAGATAGCAGAACAAACCTGAGTGTGTGTGTGTGTGTGTGTGTGTGTGTGTGTGAGTCCTGATGTACTCTGATCTCATCACTGATCTGTCACTCTCCAGAACCATCATCCTCGGCTTCAGATGTGACCTGCAGCACACACCAGACTGAGGCACAGCTATCAGAGAGGCTGCAGACTCTAAATATCTCTAAACAGCTCCTAATGAAGTTCTTAGCAGTGACTGTCATCAGAAATGAAGTTTAGATATATCTACATCTACAAAATATCTGTCCTGATCATGAACGTGTGTTTCTTCACTGATAGTCTCAGACGTTCTCTGACGATAGTCTCCCGAGGTTATGTGTGTGTGTGTGTGTGTGTTAATTCTGTCTCTGAGCACACACACACTAGCTGCTTCACTGCTGTATTTTAGTTTGGTAAATGTCATTTTATGGCGTATAAATCGCACTGAAGAGTGTTTTCCTCTTACAGTCATCAGGTCTAATCTAGGAGTCAGGTTTCTAACACACACCTTTAAAAAGCCTTCTGATCTCTGTAGGTCCGTCATCTGTACATCTGTGACTTCCACAAGAACTTCATCCAGAGCGTTCGCAACAAACGCAAGAGGAAGACCAGCGACGACGGAGGAGAGTCGCCCGATCACGATGTTGAGGTGCCAGAGGTAAAGCTCAGCCATCACTTGCTCTGGTGCTACTGTGACCCGGTTCACTACGGTACAGACCGCACCGAACACAGGCGGCTCTGTGATGAGTCACAGCAGGAGTGTAGTGCGGTATATTTACAGCTCAGAGCGTCTCTATATCTGTACAAGAGCAGCGGCCACAGCTCTGCAGACCTCATCTTCACAGAGCCCTTCCTCTGTGGCTTTGATCAGGGTTTGTGCGGCGCTAGTTAAGAGTTGGACCTACTAGTCAGTAAGTTACTTTCGTAATGCTAGTGTAAGCTTGGGGAGCCTGTTCTTCTTATTGTGAGATGTATAGTCTCAATCACATGAATAACTGTGTGATATAAACTCCAAACTGAAGTTTATAAAGGACCGATGTTCTCAGAACTAATTTCTTGCCGGTGTATATCTCATAATCCTGAAGAAGTCACAGTAACCTGGTTCTACAGCAAGCTGTGAACCGGGACTGTGTGATGATGAACAGCTGAGGACGGTGCTGTTGGGTCATTGAGCCTGAAGGTGGCGCTCTAATGCTGATTCACACACACACACACACACACACACTCTGTTGAAGGTGAACGGGTTCCTGATTCACACGCACGCGCTGCTGAAGACTCGTGGAAAGCGATGGTGAAGAGCGTTTAGGATGTGTGTGGAGTGTGTGACTGACTGACGTGTTCTGCTTTAGGTGGATCTGTTCCAGCTCCAGGTCAACACACTGAGACGTTACAAGAGGCACTACAAGATCCAGACCAGACCGGGACTCAACAAAGCCCAGCTCGCTGAGGTAGTGCTGAGAAACCCTAGTCTTCCTCGGCGACCTGACCCGATGATGTAGAACCGTAACGACTCTTTCCCGGCCCTGTATTATTAGTATATGTTCTTGTGTTGCTGTCGAAGCTTGTCACGAGCTCAATAGTAGAGTCATTTTTAAAAGAACTAGAAGTTTTAATTTTAAATAAAAAAACTCAGGTTTTAATGCAGAAACACTGCAGCTTTTGAATGAGCACTGCGTTTTTTCATGTCATGTTAGAGCTGGTATACACGTGTTAGCCTCAGGAGAACGCTAAAGCTGAGTGGAATTAGATTATTTATCGTTATTATTTATCAGATTATTGTTCGAGAACATGCTGATCTCATCAGATGAATCTGTCAGCCAATCAGAGCACAGTATTGAGCTGTTTTGGTAATGTATGCGCTGCCTCTCTGTCTTCCTTCTGCAGACCGTGAGCCGTCATTTCCGCAATATTCCAGTCAACGAGAAGGAGACGCTCACGTACTTTATTTATATGGTGAAGAGCAGTAAAAGCCGGCTGGACCAGAAGTCAGACGGGAGCAAGCAGGTGGAATGAGCTTCCTGTCCGGCGCCGATCGCTCATTATTTATGGCGTGCAGATGCTGGCTGGCTTCATGATTCCTCTCTGAGTACTTGCTGTGTTTTTGTACATACGGGAGTCACTACGGTCGCGCTTGTGTAGTGATGATGATGATGATGATGTGCCAAACCCACAGTAACACCAATAAACCGCCGGCGTCTCTGATCTTCAGATTCCACCATTTACCCAGCAAGGACCCGATTGAAAGCATGAGCGAGACTGAAAGACTGCAGATTGGTCTCTGGTGTCGAATGCTCTGAAGCTGGAGAGCCGGAGGAGATTCTGTCTGAGCTTTTCTTTGTGTTCGTCTGCTCTGTGACACAAACACGTCTGCTTTTATACCACTGCTGTATATCTGCTCTATATAGCGTTTTGCTTTTTGTAGATTGTAATGTTAGTTTTCTTCCTTTCTTTGTTTGGAATAATTCATCTGAATACAGTTCTTGTGGCACTTCTAACATCTGGATTGATTGTGTGTCACGCTCCAGCTGTAGAACCAGGATGTTTCAATATAGAAGCGCTCATCGTTTTTCTCAGTGTACAGAAGTTAGTTTTCTAGGGTGGCACGGTAAACGTGTGTTGAAGAGAGAGGTTAATGGAAAAATGTACTTTTTTTTTTTTAATGACTAAAACAAAATAAACGTGGAAGAAACAAAACACAGACACACAGCGTGTGTAGATGGTAAGATGTTCTCCGGACACACATGAAAACAGCATCAGTCAAGTGCTGCATCTAGCCACTAACTAGAGCTAATGAGCTAGAACAGAGGTGTACACACGATCATATATAGGTTCATGTTTCATGAGTGTGTGTGAGGGCAGGGAAACAAAGGATGAGAGAGGTTTCAGGTCATGTTTGTTATTCAGCAAAGGCTGTATTTTCACTCACTTGTCTTCGTACGTACTTCTCATGATTTTAATTCTGTTTAAATGTATATCTGTACTTTCAAAGTTTTCTTTCACATTTGTTCATGTTTTAAATCATTCCAATGTGGCTTTCAGGTTCTTTATCAACCAATAAATTCATGTTATCAGCAGTTGTTATTCCAGCTAGTGAAAAATTCACCTGCTCAAGTGACTAACAGACAGTTGGTTACAGGAATGAGGTTTTAATAAAACAACCCTCTCGTAAAGACATAACAAAAATACAATGACTATTGTTCGAGGTGGTTTTAATATTACTGGAGACATTCACGTAATAATAGCAATAAACTTAATGTAAAAGTCAGTTACAAATCGCTTTCACACGGTCATAAAGACTTGTTGCGAGTTTCCCGGGAGAATGTCGGAGAGGTTTGAGGATAGTGCCTGCGTGCTCGGTTATTAGGGTGAACTGCCCCTTTAAGAAAATGAAACAGCGGAAGTCGTCATCGTGCCCGCCGGATGTGAGCGCTTTACTGCGACGAAACCATGGGACGAGAGTCGCGGTAAATATTTCCTTGCTTATTCAACTTCGTATTTAAACGTTTTAATAAGGTTTGTGTTAAAAATTACAAACAGTCCTTACGAAGGTGTTCAGTAAACCCCCCGCGCTCTTAAACAGCGACGAGTCTGACTGCGCCTCTACTCGACCAGCTAGCTAACTGTTAACTGCTTTTAACGATAATATCTCATGTGTAGCGTAATACTTTATTTTAATATCTTATTATAATGCTGTATATGCGTGCACGTGTGTGTGTAATACACCGCCTGTAAATACTTACACACACTGTCCCGTTATATTACACACACGTCCATATGATCAATATATTACAATAAATATATATTAGAATTATTTCAAAATCCCCAAACACATGTCTGTAACTGAAGGGGAGGTCATGTTTAGCACAGTCACCTTTGCGCTCTTCGCAGTTCAGTTTCAGGGCGATATGAGCTGAAAGTGATTCTGAACGGTCTGTTCACAGTGGATGAGCAGCAGAGATAGAGAGAAGCGCTCCAGACCGAGGGAGTGTGTGTGACTATACTTCTGAGGGACCAAATGTCGTCACTTATACAGTGACAACCCATGTTTCTGTGAAGGGATGGGTTAGGGAGAGGTGATGGGGTTAGAAGATATCATTCACCTGAGAGAAGATCAATGGAAGTCTATGTCCTCACTAAGATAGCAGAACAAACCTGAGTGTGTTTGAGCTGAGTGTGTGTGTGTGTGTCGCAGGCACTACAGGAAGCGCTCTGGCTCCAGGTCCAAGAGCCGCTCACCGGACCCCAAGCGCTCAAAAAAAGATGATCAGACAGGATCCCGCGCCCGCGAGCGCAGCCGGAGAGAGAGGTCACGCAGCCGAGAGCGCCGCCGCTCCCGCTCCAGAGACCGCAAGAGACAGAGGTCAGAGGTCATGCCCCTGCCACACGCATCCGCTCGCTCTCGAGTCCTAACCTCTCACACGTCTCTTCACAGGCGCTCCAGGAGCCGAGAACGGAGACGCTCCCGCAGCCGAGAGCGCAAGAGCCGAGGGAGGAGGTCAGCACACACACACACACACCGCCTCTGAGCCCTACACACACACACACACCGCCTCTGAGCCCTACACACACACACACACACCACCTCTGAGCCCTACACACACACACACCGCCTCTGAGCCCTACACACACACACACACCACCTCTGAGCCCTACACACACACACACCACCTCTGAGCCCTACACACACACACACCACCTCTGAGCCCTACACACACACACACACACACCACCTCTGAGCCCCACACACACACACACACACCACCACTGACCCCTACCCACACACACACACACCTCAGCTCTGAGC
>JAUYWG010000059.1:13721882-13764382 GCA_034779775.1 Enteromius afrohamiltoni | reverse complement strand
GGTTGTGATGGCCAGCCGGGACAGTGCTGTGTCCGGCGTGTGATGGTATGATGGTGTGTTGTGTCCAGGCCGCAGACTGGCTGTCCTCCGCCGAGCGAGAGCAGCTTCTCCTGGAGCTCAGAGCCACTGGATGGGTGGAGGTGGAGGACCGAGACGCTCTCTACAAGGAGCTGCACTTCAAAACCTTCAACCAGGTCAGCACCACACACTGCTTCACCTGTGTGAAGATCATCTCTAGATGTCGCTGTCTGCTCTTCCTCTCCTGGATCCAGAGCTTGTGCTGCTGTTCAGGGTCGCTGTGCTCTAAATGGCTTTCGCAGACAGAAACCTCCTGAATCCCGCTCACCCACGCTTTATTAGTTGCAGGTGTAAACCAAGCACTCTCCTGGAGCCCCTTTCCTCAAAGCCTTGTTGAGGAGCGTGCGCTTTGATGAAAAAGACCAAAAAAGACAATACTTTTATCATTTTTTGCATTATTTGATCAAAAATACTGTAAAGATTGTGAATTGCTCATGTGGGTCTGTGTTCAAGTGTGTTTCTGTGCTGTCCAGCGTCATTCCTCCAGTCTTCAGGGTCATCATCACACACTGATCTACTGCTCAGCACAGTTCAGCTGAAATACTGTGCATTTTATTTTTCAGGATTCACGATAAATAGAAACACTCAAAAGAACAATTCAAAATAGGAATCAATTTTGTAACGTTATAGATGTCTTTATTAGCCCTTTTGATGAGTTGAATGCGTTCTTGATGAATGCGAGTATTAATTTCAGTGTTTTTAGGCCTCGGCCGCCCCCCCCCCCTCTCCCTCTCCGAGGCCCTCGTGTCAGTCTGTATTACCGTGAGCCACAGCAGAGCTGTTCTTGGCAGCAATTATAGTTTTGATCAAAATGATTTCTTTCACAAACAATCAGATTGGTTAAAATGTTTCATGTGCCTCAGAAAACCACTAACTATCCCATCAGTCTCTCTGTTTCTCTTACACGCTGTCTTTTGTTCACGTTGTTGGCCTCTCCTTGTAATAGTGACCTCACGTTTTTCCATTTGCACATCTCAGGCGTTCTCCTTCATCGTTCTGGACTTCAGACGGCACAGATGATGGACATGTGAACTTCTGATGGGGTTAGGGTTTCTGTAGGTCTTAAAAACTCACAGCAGGTCAAAGCAGAAAGTCTTGAAGTCATGGCATTAAATGTAGCATGCGCTGCAAAAACATGGTGCTTCTTCAGTGTCTTTGTCTTGTTACAGAGAACATACAGGGTCTTGTTTTCTGTTCTTTGAAGAACAAGCATCTGTCAGTGCGGAGTGAAAACGCCAGATATTTGTTCCTTCATACATAAACTTAGCTTCCATGAGATTCTCATAAAACAAGACTTAATAACTTTATATTTGCAGTGGAAAACAAGACAAAAACACTGTAGGAGATAGGAAAAACATCACCTTTATGTCGTGTGATCAGAAGTTATTCTAAACTTTGTGACAAGCTATTTTAACCTTTTATTTGTGTGGTTTTTTTTTTTTGTAAAACTAACTAAAAAGTAGCGAAGATCGTTTGGAAGTTGTGTGTTTCAACTCTAAATCATTAGTAATTCAAGACGTTAACATTCAGAGACCATATTTGCTCTTTAACCAAAGTCCACAGAAACACCGTTGAGAAAACCTGAGCCGCTGAACTCAAACTCTCGTCTGTTGTCTCGGAGCGTCGAGTTCTGATCAAATCAATAGATGCATCCACTTTTTAAGACACGACAAACCCTTTAGTCCAACAGAGAGCCACTGATGTGAAATAAATGATCAGACTCTGCGATTGAAACTATGATGCAGTCAGTGCCGTGTGATCACCTTTCTCCAAAGACGTTCAGAGAGAAGGCGCACATTTAAGAGAGCATGATATCAAGCTGATTGGCAGCTGTTGGCATCCCCTGAGAGGAGCCCTAATCACGCTCATTCATGCTCTGAAGCGTCTGACACAGCCTGCGCAGCCCGACCTGTGTGTGTTTAGGCCGCTGAGCCCAGTCCTGCAGCGCACAAATCTGTAATGTGTCTAGAAGTGCGGCAGGGAATGCCACCCCGACGACGTCCACATGGGCTCATCCAGTGCTTTATGACAATCATGCCGTAATAACAGAAAAGTGGCGTGCAGGGAAACGTGCGGCGGTGGTTCTGATTGTTGGAGATGAGGGCCTGTAACATGTCAAGACTAATGACCTGCTCCTGACAGAGCGAGGCGTCGCTGCCCAATACAGAGCAAACAAAAGACCCCCGAGCCTCGTCCTTGACCTCTCTAGTGCCCATTAGTCTGCTGCATGCGTATTTAATGTTGAGCAACACAACTTTGAGCATGAAAATGCGTATAAATAGTACGCCAAATAACAGCGAAAGGTTGTGGTGTGAATATGCAAACATGGACGTGTTTGGTGTGCATATGATACGTAGTTTTCACGTGCAGATGATAAAATGATTGCTGTGCATAATAGGCAGTTTTTGCGTGCATACATGCATATGGTCCGTAGTTTCTCTTTTCTTTTTCCTTGCACAGATCTTTAGTATGCCTCCTGGAGACGATGTGAGTGCATGCATGTATGTGCTGAAAGGTGACTTTATAAGTCTGTTAGATAAGTCCTGTTAGATAATGTTTTTTAAATATGAAAAATTGGCGTGCATATGATATGCACCAAACCATCGTGTAGCATAAACACGCCAAAGTACATTTTCTGTATGTACCACGAGTTCTCGTTATTTGGCGTATTGTTTATATAAGCACTTTCAGGGCTCGGGTCAGATCGAACCGGACCAGTTCAGTAATCAAAGCTTACTTTGTTGTCATATACTGACTTGTTTTTTTTGTTGGTTGGGTTTTTCACCTGCCAGAGACCAAACGTCAAAAAGGAAATGTTTTGGCGATCGCTAACATGCCCTAATATTGAATAATTGCCAATATTCCTAATGAAAGCTGAGCAAAAGCAGACCGCGCGCTGAAATTGCCGCTGGAGTCGAGTTGCAGGATTTTGTCAATCACTTTAAATGGATAACAGGACGGTTTGCTTGATAGCCTGTTTGATAAAAAAGCCAATTGTGTTACATCATGTGTTCCCCCAAATTACTTACAATATACGACACTCGTAATTTCCTCCTCCTCTTTTTTTTAAAAGCTACTCCTGTTTCATTATCAGAGCGTTTGGCCAAGCCCACAGATTTGTCTGAGAAGGCTTGTGTACAATGGCGGTTCAGTTGACTTAATTAGCAAAGGAAGTATTTAAAGGCTTAATTGAGATTGCATTGGGAAATTGCTCTGAAATAGCCAGGCGGTTTAGCTCGAGTGAGATCTGACCCGCTGGAATAACCTCTGATTGGAGGACACAGTAACTCAGCCATCCTCCAATCTTTACTCGGCGAAACATCTGAGATCACACACTCGCGCTATTTAGATTGAGACTTCCTATGTGGAGTTTTATAAACTGCACTGGACTCTACAGAACATCTCGTTTCACTTGTCCAAAGCCGCCGTCCAGTCCTCTGTTCAGAATGTCCCAGTGTGTTGTTGCATTTCACCATGTCTTTCCTAAATTGTAATTCACAGTGACTGGCTTCACAGTTAATATGCTGTCTAGCTTTCTAACCCCCTGGTGGTTAAAAGTTTTTTGTCAGAATGGTACCAAACACGGTAAAGGTTTTGGCATTTGCTATTTGAACACACACACACACAGAATCATGACTTGAAAACACTTCTGTTGTGCT
Source organism: Enteromius afrohamiltoni (assembly GCA_034779775.1). NCBI lineage: Eukaryota > Metazoa > Chordata > Actinopteri > Cypriniformes > Cyprinidae > Enteromius > Enteromius afrohamiltoni. The sequence goes on along the minus strand of JAUYWG010000059.1, from coordinate 13,760,645 downwards.
GTGTCAAAACTGATCACAATGGAAGTGAATGGCAAGCGAACTTCATCCAGTGGAAATATTTGGTGCTGCGCCCAAACCTCAGTTATCAGGTGATATCAGATGTGGAACACGACTTGTTTAGACTTATGGCTTTGATTTTCGAGCAGTTTTAGACTAAAACATGTTTTGCTAATGCTTTAAAAACTCCTATGTTACTCATAGAAGTAGTCTTACACTGAATAATTGTAATCACAGTCATAACACATTATAATAATTATGTTTCATCATTAGCATTAAAACACATGATAAACAAAACTTCAAACATTATAACAATTTTTAACTTTCGTTATTCATAATGCATTACATAACCTTTATAAGGATTTAAGTAAAAAAAAAAAAATCATGTAAAACTTCATAACAATCAACTTAAACCTAGATAACCTATATGTTCTTTATATGACTTAAGGACTATAACATCTATATACTGTTTAGCTTCTCTTTTTCCTTTCTGTGTTTTTTCACTTCAGCAAAAATCTGCCAAGCGTCTTGTTTAAAAGAGAGCAAACCTAAGCTTGTGCTCGAGATTTATAACATTGCAAGTTTCATTTTCAGGTCTATGCTCATAAATTGGTAACAGGTAATGAATAAATCACCCATTCTTCAGCACCAGAATATACAGCCCTCAAAATACCAAATATTTATTCAAAATTGCAGACAGTAGTAAAACAGTGCTTTGATTTCTTAAAGGATAAAAAAGCACACATTTAGTTATTTTTGCGTGGCACACGAGCAGCAGCAGCGTTTGGCGTTGTCTAGTGTGCACACTGTGCTAGATGAGCTGAGCGAGTCCTGTGAGCGTCTGTTTTCTTCTCCTCAGGCGTTCGGCTTCATGTGTCGAGTGGCTCTGCAGGCAGAGAAGATGAACCATCATCCGGAGTGGTTCAATGTTTATAACAAGGTAATAACTTCAAACCCAGCCACGTATTTCTCACTGTTGAGCGGCAGTTTATAATGTTTTTCCAAATGTTTAACATGAAGACGCTGTGTTTAAAGTACTTGAGAGGCCACACACATCAGGTCTTTGAAAGTGTCAAATTTGCACGGCAAACAATCACACTACGTAGTGCACTAGCTCACATTTCATGTCAGGCCGAGTGAGAAAAGTGGAGTGAGCGCTGGGAAATAATCCTGGCGATCTGTAGTGGAAATTTTCTTTGTGAAATAAGCAGTAGTGGACTGGTAAATCAGCTTACTGTGTGGTAGGTCGACGTCTTTATTTAAGGAACAGCAGGACGGGACAAGCTCGGGCTGGTCCCAATACTCACTACTGCAGTCGCCTCATGCCTCATGATAGAGGACATCACTGTTCTGAGCATCAAAAAAGAAAACTGAGTAATAAAAAGTAGAGAGCCCTGAGGAACACCCCTACAGTGATCTGTACGGGTGAGGATATATTGAAGCTAGTATGTTGATTATGACTGTCTTTCAGGTCCAGATCACTTTATCGACACATGACTGTGGAGGACTGTCAAAGAAGGACATTCGACTGGCCAAATTCATTGATAAGGTGGCTCTGTCCCTGTAGAGGCTCTTCCTTCTGGAACCTACACTCATTCTCAATATGTCAAATGTTTAGTGTTGTATTCCCTCAAAAGGGAAATAGTTCATTTATTAATTCACACACGTGTGTTTAAAAATACCATTTCATGATTCTAGTGAATGCATATCAAACAGATGTTGGAATGATGCTAGTAGATACATTTCATATTCATTAAATCTGATTCCACTTAAAAACATGGGTCATTAATCTAATTTATCCTGCTCAAAACTCCTAAATACAGTAGTGGATGTCTGATAACTGCTGTATGCAGGGGGCCGTGTACTCCCTGTGCTTTAAGATGACCACTTAAGTCTCCTTCACGGGGCACTGTTGGACGATAGGAAGTAGCTGACGGCTCTCTACAGTAATGGGTTGAGGTGAAGTGCTCTCTGAAGGCAGACACACAAACAGGCTCCCAGTTCATGCGCTTACAGAAGAGTTTATTATTACTATATATTGCTAAGCTAGAAAAATACAAATATAGAGAACACATGGAGATTGTTTCATCAGAGCTGTTTGATCAACACACTACAGAATAAAATGTATTTTAGGTCTGTGTCTGTGTGCAGTGTAACCATGACAAGCATCTAGAGCAGGGGTCATCAGACTTGATCCTGGGAGGTTAGCTCTAACGTGCCTCAACACACCTGCCTGGAAGTTTGAAGTGTACCTATTAAGGGCTTGATCAGCGGCTTCATGCGTGTTTGATTAGAGTCACAGGACTGAACTTGATGACCCCAGATCTAGACCTCTGAGTATGTCATATAAACTTTTTGAAAAAGAATATCTAATATTAAAAAACATATTTCTGTAATGAATCATTTCATATTGATTTGTGTACCAAATTCCAGGCCCTTTTAATAAGTAATGAGAGCTGATGTTAAAACCACAGAGTACTCTCAGAAGGAAACTTGTACAGACCCATATTTTCCTTTTAGGAGCAGTTTGACTGTACCACGTTTACTAGAGCTAAGATGACAATTTCTTAAGTGTACAGTATGTTTACTTTAAATCCCCTTCCCATCATACAGACATGATTGTATTCCAAAATTATTTCTTATTAGATGAGGACATTTTATATTGATAATTGATAATTAAGCGAATGATGGAATAACAGAATCATTCATAATAAAGTGCATTTAATTCAGTTTGTGTTTTAAAATTACAACATTTCATCCTCAGTTCAAAGATTACATCATTTTAAACGACTACATTTTAAAATGATGAAATGAATACAAATTTCTGCAAGAGTTACACCAATAATTATCATGCGATGTTTATTTTGTTTGCTGTGCAAAAATGTAGTGAAAGTGCTTTGGCCTTAAAAACGACCATAAAATACACACCAAATGCACTATAAAAGAATCATAAAAACTACTTTATTTGCGTGCAGTAACCTGAATATCTGGTTTACATGCGATTGCTTTGCGCGAGGAACAGATGTAAATGCAATCTTCTTCTACATCCACTGTTGAGACTGTAATTAAAGTTGTGCATTCGTTTTCAGCGTTTGGTAAAACATTTGGTATTAATATTTTTATTATCACAAGTGGTTTCCACTTAACAGTATTATGCTATTTATTTATTTATTTATTTATTTTAGTTTCTAACAAAGGAATGACTGCACAAACACCAAAACCATCAGTCTAGGGATGGTAAGGTGTGGTTGTAATTAACATTATCATTCTCTATAGTACCTGTTTCCCACTGGTTGACTGCTGTTATAGTCAGTTTATTCATCTAATCGCATAGCTGGAGGTATAAAACGGGTCTGTTAAGCTGCATTAATAGCTGAAGATCGTGGCTCGCTGAGCTGTTGGTTTCTAGCAGACCTGTATCAGCTGGCGGATCAGCTTCAGTGCTCCCATTGGTAGTTGCACACTGATTGGCTGCTCATGTGCATTAAGTTGCTTTGTTGCTTACCAGTGGCCAATCTAATTAACTCACTCTTTACTGAAGGCTACAGCACCAACTCTTTCCACAAACCTTGAATGTTGTGGAAAAACAGATCTAGATTGAGTTAGCAGTAGAAAACAACTTCCTCAGGAACTGTAGTCTGGCATTGCTTGCAAGAATAGTGTTTCTTGCCTGTTGCTGGAAGTCAAATGTTGTGGTGTTTGGGGACGAGCCAGGGCGATAACAAGATAACAAGGTCTCCTACATCATGTCCTCCCATTTAAATTTCAACCCTGACCACATTGGTGTCTCTCTCCAGCCGCCTGTAGGCCTGCGTGATAAACGAACTGTGGCTTCTGTGGTCCAGGTCCTCCGATAACATGCTGGCTTCGTCCCCAAAGGGTCCATGAATTTACAGTGACCACCGCACAGGTCAACGAGGGTTTGCCAAATCTCAGTCAAAAGAGATTTATGGAGAAACTCTGAAGAAACAGTGATATATACCAGACTGGAAATGGTTTCAAAACTATTTCTAAAGAGTTTAGGATCCACCAATAAATAAAGAAATTCAGCGCCACTGACCAGGTCCCAGTGTGTACTCAACCTGAAACTGAATAATGAACATATTTGAACTCAATGTTGAGTGAAATCCAGCCAAAACAAATGTGATTTGTTTTACCTTCAGGAAAACTTTGATCGTTAAACGCAGCCTAATTGCCATTGGTATACGGTGACTCAGTAGGTGGGTGTACTGTAACCTGGTGCTTCATCTATAGGTGTTTTTAAATGTCTTCCAATGTTGGCACACTGCACTGTCTACTGGCTTTGGAGAAAAGAAAATCTAACAAACTGGTATTGAATGTCTGCTCTTATTTTACATTACAGCCACACCTTACCATCCCCAGACTGATGGTTTAGTTGAATGTTTCAAACAAAACTTCAATAGCATGCTGCGCAAATTTCTGACTGGCACCAGTGGTTCCCGTACCTTAGGGATGGGCTGCTCTGGTGCTCGAGATCCACTTTCTTAGACCTGAGCAAGCTAATCACTGTCAGGATTGCTAGAAATCTATATGAAGGTGTGCCCGTACAGTCAGGGTTGGAGCTAAACTCTGTAGGACCTCGGAGTTGCCCACTCCTGCTTTACCTAGTGTTGCTCCTAATCTCCTTACCTAGTGGGCCCCAAAGATGGCACATGCAGTGTGGTCCAATATGTAATCCAAGTAAGGGACCATCTGGAAGAAATTACATGACTGGCCCAGGAGCCCAGCACTCTCAGAAAACTTGGTATGAGTGCCAGGGAGGGATTCCTAGTGCCAAGTTCTGAAAACAAGTTGCTTTGTTGGCATAGACCCTAGAAAGTATTGTGAAAGATAGCAGCATCACCTCCAAGATCTCACTGCCAACTCAGGAGAAGAAAGTGCAACCCCAGAAAGTCCACGCCAGGGGTGAGCCGAATCTTTCTGCCATTGGTAATCAGTATGAACCAATTGGACAGCGCTTCCAAACTAGCTGCACACAACAAGTCCTGGATATCCTGATATTTCCCATCTGGAGTAACCTCAATGAGACCAGACAGAGCAGTTGAGCTGTCTTAGAAGAAACCTGGATTTACTAATCGAACGCTGAGGTAGCCCCATCCCTCCAAACAAGCTGTCGTATCCCAGAACATCTGATAATCTAATAATGTGATTACAGATGAACTGGACATTATGTGCTCCATAGGTGTCATTAAAACATTCATCAGTGAGTGGTGTAGTTTCATCATGCTAGTCCCTCGATTTTGGACTTGTGGAGTGGAGCTTCTATCAGAAGCCATTCTTCCTTCAGACAGATGCCTCTGGAGTCAGATTGAGGCTGTGCTGCTGCAGGAAACTCTGTGGAAGAGGATTGCATATCGCTGGCATTCCTGAGTCGGATTTCCCTGAGAGAGACGTGATACTCAAGAAGAAGGGTTTGGCCGGAACATGGCTGCTGGATTCACTCCATGTCTACCTTCTGGGGAGACCCTTTGTGCTTGAGACAGACCATCAACTACAGTGACTGGAATGCTTGAAAGACTCCAATGCACAAATTACAGTCTCGTTCCCTTCAGCCCTACGAATTCTTGAAACTGTGAAATATTATCTTCTTTCTCCAATATTGTTAGAGGGGCCAAAGTGTGATCCCAGCTGTCCTCCACAGATGGTTGGGGCTGCTCTCTTATTCCCCAAGTCCTCTTTCTTTCTTTAATAAAGACATGCATTCATATAAAAACTATTTATTTAACTTGAGGTGGCACTGAATTAGATTTTAGCTGGTGCATTGTGCTATAACCAGCTCTATAGCAGACACTAGATAGGACTGGACCAACAGACATCACCCATATTACTCATACATGGCAGCAGATATTTTACCTCATAAATGACATGAATGGACTTTTTTAATGGAATAATGACAGATGAGGATTATATGGTGGGAAGGAGAGAAGCTGTTTGTTTGTTATGGTGCTTATGAGATTGATATATTGTATGGTATTATAGTACTAGCATAGCCTTTATTGTAATGTGAAAGCCTGCTACAGATCCAGTGGTCACTCCTGTCCTAGAGATCCTGTCGTCTTATTCCTGTTCCAACCAAAAGGAAAAGACTGGCACGGTCAAGTTAAACTGCTGGTAGATGCTGTAACTAAACCGTCTGGCTGTGAAAGTCCTCATTCTGTGTTTCCCAAAACTAAATATGATCACAAGTTTCATCGCTACCAATAGAGTTTAATGGAATTAATATTGAAGCCTAAATCTATTATGCTGTTGGGAAATGCAGCACAGAAACCTCAGATATGGATGTAGAGTAATAACTTTTCTGGAGTTTGATGTCAGAACCCTTGACCCTTTACTGAAGGGGCTTCTGCTGAACACAGAATAAGTTATTTTGAAGAATGTGTGTAAAAGAACAGTTGACAATCCCTACTGACTTCAGTAGCATGGACAAAATACTGTGCTGTGAATGTGACAGGCTCACTGACTGAGGAGGACTGAATTTAACTGTCCACTGTGTTTTAAACAAGGCTCTCCTTCACATTATTTGTTTTAATACACAGTTCGATAAACTCTTTACCAATGTCCACATCATTCCTTAATTACAAAAATTACAATGTGCTATAATAAAATTTAACATTTCATTAACATGTTAATGTTATAACCCTAAACCTAACCCTATGCATGTAGTTCATTAATATTACTCAGTATGTATAATTACACTGGACACCTTAAAATAAAGTGTAACCAAAAGAGTATTACTTATTTATTTGTAGCTATTTTTGTTTATTAGGCTTATACAATTACTATTTATTAGTGTTGTTGCTTATTACTTACAAAAACACTCTATTTAATATAATACAGAAATAGGCTATATATTTTCGCTCCAGTTAAAGGCCCGGTACCAAATTTCACCCAGTGTCCTTCTTCCCCAAACATTCATCTTTTACAAACACGTGTGCCTTTAGAATGAAGTCTTAACGATGTTTGTCGCTTTAGCCGCCTGCAGAACAGATGAAGTGTTCATCAGAATAAAAGATGACGCTCTATGGGACAGAATCAGAGTAAGTAACTCTTTCAGACACTGCTATCACAGAAGCGCTGGGTTAATCATTCCCTCCAGACATGATAATAGACGGGTTTGTGAGTCTATAAAGCCTTCGTGGCAGGGCTGGTGTGCTGCAGGCAGTTAGAAATGGGAGGGTGTCTTTATGTTTTTACATTTCTGTTTTATGTTTTTGGGCTGATCATAAGCTTATGCTGATTCAGTTATTTTTGCTGACTTTCAGAAATAATCGTTTTAATTGATTTTTCTTTATTTAGGCTGAATATCTCTAGCATCTGATTTTGTATTATAGATAATAATCCCTGGATTAATCTAAATGTATATGGGGATTTTTCTCGGATATTTGGTGTTGTTATTAATACCTAATGTTCTTATATATTGCGCGTATTTTAACTACATGTCTTTTGATTTAATCTTATGGTTGTTCTTTCTTATCAAACGTCCAATCTTCCTTTGCCAAACAACCTTTGTGTTTGTTGTGACAGAATTATTACACAATATTACTCGCATTACAAAGTGCAATGACTGTACTTTATAACATACAAACTCTTTTGATGTTTACACCGATGGATTACGATTAAACACACAAATCGTTTAAATGTTGAGTGCGATTTCAGGCAATATGTTGTCTTTTCATTCTCGTAACATACAGCTCGAAATAAAGAAAGCAAAAATAGTTATTTAAATGTAGGCTGCCTAATTTTCCTAGTAATAATAGGCTAATGATTTAATAATGTAAAATGAGTTTCAGACTATAGGCTAGTTACTGTAAAAGGGTTTGAGCCGCTGAGCTGAAGCCAGTGTGACCCGGATCAGCCCGATTCGGCGATGTTAAATTAAAATGCCTGTATCTAGATGTTGCAACATTTTATGTTAGCCGGTAAAACTTTAATAATTCAGGTATTGTTGGTTGCTGTGTTAATATCATATAATATATATTATAATACGCGTTCGATGTATTTTAATGCCAAAATGTAAAAAAAAAATCGTTTTATGTGTCACCGCTGTTGTTAGTCTATCTATAGGTTTTAATTAAATTCATCTGAATACTGCGAAAACGGCACAGAAAGATTGAAACGCTAGATTTAAACATCCATTAGCTTTTATTCTGAACCCACTGCACTTTGAAATGTAAAAATAAGCCTAATTGAAACCATGTGATCATTAATGTTCTGCTTTTTCATAGTCCTGTCGTGAGGAGAACATTCCCGAACCCAGCTTTAATTAAAGGAGATAGGAGAGCCAAAGAATGCATTTCCTAAGAGACTGATGAAGATTGATTTAGAATGAGCAATTAAACACATTGAAGTGACGTGCATTGTCTTCTTATCATAAGCGATTAGAATATCAGTCCTACACAATGCGGCTTGACTTCATATCAGTGACGGATCGATCAGAGAGGATGATGGTCATTTAGTGACAATGTATAAAAAATTCTTTTAACTTCTTTTAGAATGACATTATAAAAAATAAATATTTGCAAACCTTGCGGCGGTTTATCTTGTGCTTTTTAGTTGCTATCTTATTTAAAACGAATGAAAAAGAACCCGTTTAAATGCACCTGATACTGAAAAATAATGAGTCACTGGATTTTTTTTTTTTTTCAGGAACAATTCGCAAACCGCTCGACGTGCTATTTTAAATATTGTTTCTCCTCAAGGCTGCTGCGCATAAAGAAATAATACTTCTGCTCGAGTGTTTTCTAGAATTATTATAATAAGTGCGGCAGCGCGTAACAAGTCCGTGCGCGCCCGCTTCTCTTCTGGAGCTCACTGAGAAGTGCTTCGCTCTGTTTTCACCAGGTTCTCTACTTCGAGGTCTTGGCGTTGTCGTCGGTGTGATGTTCACTTTCTTTCAGACGGTCTCTTGTTTGATTTGGGGAATGGTTTAACGCGTCCTTGAGAAGGCATGTGAACATTGCGCGGGGAGCGCAGGAACAGACCATTAACACGGGGCTCTCTGAGCCGACCTTTTAGGAAATGAAAGGCATTATTATCAGTGGAAAAGGATCAGTGGCATTAAGGAAAACATCAGTTACGACAGACCTTCTCCTGCGTATCATCTAAATAGCTACACCTAAATACACCCATGCAGATAAACCAGGCACTTAATGTGCGAGGCGTGATAAGGGACAGCGTGTAAAGTCTGCTCTTCTGTCTTTAATCCTAAAGGCATATTTGGATATAATTGCGTGCATTTATAATTAAAGGTGCTAGAGCATTAAAAAACTGAAGGATTTAGAGGATTGTCAAACAGCAGCACATTTGAACATATATTGATGTCAAGTGTGAATTATGGAAGAGTTTAATTGATCGAAATCTAGCTCGCCGAATATAGGGAAGAAATCCGTTAGATATATGAGATGCAATTAATTGTTTTCAACGAAAAGTGTAGATTCAAAGCTAATTTCGTGTCGTTTTTTTATTATTTTAAATAATCCACCTACAGCCCAGGATGATGTACCCAGTCCTTCCGACAAATTATTTTAGGAATTCTTTCTTTCGAGGTTTATTCAAACATTACCATAAACATAAGCACAATTTCAATCAACAGAGGTACAACATAAAGTTATAATTTTGTTATTTAGTCTACACATTCATATCATTTTTACAAAACATTTTTTTTCACTCGAAGTAAGCATGCGGTAAATCTATCGACACAATGAACTAACAAATACGTGGAAAGAATCCAGGCTGTCGATGAGAAGCCACGAGGACAACAAACCCTCTCCGTGACACTGAACACAAGAGAACGCGACCCACGAACACGACTCATCACGAGGCCTAATTACCACGACACGCTGCGCTAATTACGCGCTCGTGTTTCGACAAACCATTGTTTCCACTCGGAGCGCTGCGTCATATTCAAATTTTGTTCCACGTTTATACTTATGTACAATGAGTTTAACTTGTCTTCAAAACGCTGAAATCCAAAGAATGGATTTAAATGGTTGTGCAAGTTTAGGTAAACACAGACAATCCGCATATTCCACAAAAATGCCGATCGCACCAAATCCAGCCCGACTGGTTCCTCCAGGGTCCGGTCACTGGAGCCGGGCCCGTCAGCTGTTGTACTGGCAGGCGTTCAGACCGGAGCCGGGGCTCTGCAAACCGCTATATCCAAAAGATGGATGCTGCTTGGATTTCAGTCTTAAAGAGTTACAAGTGTCCCTGTAGACGCTGTAAGGAGACCCGGGAGGTCCGTAGGGGCACGTGGACGAGCTCATGGCCGGGTTGATCGCGGAGCTCCCGATACCGTTCAGATTGCCGATGTTGTTCAGGCCGGCGGTCGGCATGCCGGGCACGGCAGAGTGTCCCATCCCGGACGCCATACTCATGGAGGAGATTGAGCTCGGGGCAGAGAACATGGACTGGGACGTGAGGGGACTCATGGAATTGAAGAAGGTGAAGTTCTTTGTGGACAGCGGGGCAGGGGTCAGTGCTTTGTTGGTCCAGTTGTTGTAGGTGTAGGCGGGATACACGTCATCGTACGGCTGCATGAGTCCGCTGAACTGGGGCAGGTAACTGTTCTTACACAGGTCCATTTGCTGGTTGCGCTCCCTTTTCCTCCATTTCGCCCTCCGATTCTTGAACCAAACCTGTGGAAAAGGACGCGTTTGTTCACTCGAGCTTAACAAATGCCATTATAAACCAAACAGTTGATTCAAAGCAGTGCACTTATGCTTTTTTTTTTTTTTGCTTGCTGTAATATTTCATATTCACAATGAGATGAGTACATTAGCTTTGACTGTACAAAATCAGCGAGATATTTTTCATAAGCATTTACTGTAAAAGCAGCACAGGTATATTTGTAGCAATAGACAACAACAGATATGAGTCCAAATGATGGATACTTCTTTTATCCTAAAAAATGATTATGCTATTGTTCCATTAAGGTATTTCGTAAATTTATATTAAAACTTCATTTCTGATTAGTAATATGCATTGCTAAGAGCTTCATCTGGACAACTTTAAAGGCGATTTTCGATTTTTTTGCACCCTCAGATTCCAGATTTTCTAATAGTTCTCTCCTAACACACCAGACATCAGTGTTTAAATCAGTTCAAATCTCAGGTCTGGGTTTGAAAACAAAACAAAGAGCGGAATGCATGTGTCTGTCTATGAATTTAACCAGCAGTGAAGAATATCAGTCATTTAGCGAAGATTTTATTAAAGAGGATCAGAATATGTTTTGGGCGCTGTGGACTTATTTAAAAAGATCGGCCTGCAAGGAAATATTTCTGAATATCGCAAAGAAAAACAAAGAGAGTAATAGTTTTTCTTTCGTGGCCTGCAAGCAGAGCTTTTATCCCTTTAAAAAATAATCAGTCTAACTGAAGAAAAGAAAAATGTGTTTTTAAATTCATCACGGGATACGCACTGAACGAGCTGAGGAACAATTCACAAATTGAACGCTTTATTTATTTTTAGAAATGATAAAACTTAATTTAGTTAGCTTATTAAACGGGCAGTTTTAGTTTGCTAGTTGATCTGCATCCTCTTGTAAATGAGGAAATCCTCTCCAGACTTGGCCTAAAACGCATCCGAGGTCATTCCTAGCATGTTTATTTTAAAGCGTTCTTGTTGCAATTTACATGTACTTACTATTATAATAACAATAAATTATGCATAATTGCATGATGCAAGTAACCCTAACCATATAGTTAATCAATATTACTCGGTAGGCACATAATTAGGCTGCAAGGACAACTTTGTATAAAGTGTGTTTTTAGGAGAGTCGTACCCGGACTCGGGCCTCCGTGAGGTTGGTCCAGACTGCGATCTCCTCTCTGGTGCTCATGTCCGGGTATCGGTTCCTCTGGAAGGTCGCTTCCAGCTCCTGCAGCTGCTGGCTGGTGAAGTGGGTCCTCTGCCGTCTTTGTTTCTTCTTCTTGGATTCATCGGTGTTTCCGTCGTCACTTCTCTGCTCGACAGACCTCTCCTTTTCTGGGAAGAATAATTTCGAGGTGATATGTGGTGCTCAGTCGCGCATGGTTTTGCCGGAGATTAGGAAGGACGGGAATCACGATTCGTACACACAGGCCGACGTGGTCGTCAATCCATAAATATGCAAACATGTCTCATTATAATAAATAAAGGTTTGCAGTGTGCAATAAACGCGCATTTAATTGTAATATCGCTCATTTGAAGAAAGCAGTTTGAAAGGCAATGCAGGATCAAAACATAAAACTATATCCAGCAGCTTTTTAGAAAGCAAACAAATGCGTTAATAATACAGGCTAAAGGGGATTTTTCTCGCAACTGGCCAAGCAGCAAGCCACCAGCGTGCAACAAGGCCGAAAAAAAAACACAGCTAACCAAATAAATAGGTTATTTCTATGTACTAAAACAAAATGATTGCAGGTATAGCAATGTGTTAACAACATGTAAATGCATGCTTTTAGTCAAATAGGCCAGCTTGTACATACTTTCGGCATGTTAATGTTGTTGCATGGTTTATTCTGTGGAAGGGTATGTAAATATATGTCGTTTACCTGCTGTTTCGTTATCTGAAGATTCGCTGCTCGAGTTCTCTAACGTTTCTCTGGTGCTGTTGCTCCTCGGCAGATGAAAAGATGAGGCCATGTCCAAATGTATTCCACCTTTAAAACAAGCATGCGCGTTACACAAGCTCTTCCAAGCGTCGCTGTATTTGCCAAGCAATCCGCTGCGCTTTTCTAATGAATGCGCACGTGGACAGCGCAATGTTGTCCTCCGAACTACTGCAGATATATTCCTGAAGAGTAAATGTTTGGAGTGAACGAATGGAGGACAGCAGCAGCAGACAGCAGGACCCACCCATCCTCTGTTCCCCGCGTCCAGGGCCAGTCCCACCCACAAAAGCCGAGCGTTTCTTACGCGCACCTTTCCTTCAGAATCGTTCAGTCCAGCTTCTGGTAATATCACTGCGCCGTGTGTCGCAGACGGTGTGTTCGGACTCCATGAACAGTAAGAGGCTTCTAGCCCAAAACAACAACACATATTTACAAACGCACAAATCCATGACAAAGATCAGTTCTGCGTTTGAATTGCGTCTGATAAAGTTGATTAAGTGCTTATTTACATAAATTACTGTAATTCTCGCGCGGTTTAATAACAGCCACTGTAGAAATGTCCGCGCTTCGTTATTAACAGTAAAGAGAGGGTATTTTCCAGTTTGTTCAGTAAGCTTTCTCTGCTTTGAATACCGGCGACATGTCGGAACCAGCCAACCAAGAGGAAGTCTTTTGCATCTGAGGTTATTCTAGAGCTGCAGACACTATTGCCCGGACAATGAAAAGCTAGCTACTATTTGGAAACGTCACGTAAAATGTCTAACAATGAGAAATATAATATGAGCTTATTGTGACAGTTTCATTGTCCGTCAGAAAACATCTCGCGTTCAGCTCTGATTGTTCTTCGCGGGGTTTTTCAGGTTCGTGGCGCCTGCTGGAAACAAAGAATCAGAGAAGGGACATTTCTAGATGTTTACGACAGAGATTCCGCCAAAAGCTTTCTCCAATTATTCCCGCCGTTTGCCGATAATTCATATTTTTTTGTTTTATAAACAAATTAAACCGATTATTTATGTTGTGCTGTTGTGGCTAGACATAAAGATCATATGTTTAGAAAACACTTTCAGCTTATTAATGAATTCTTATTATTGTAATTTACGGAGAAAACATTTAGTCAGGTCTGTCTGAAAGTATTTTCTTTCACAAACATTTAACAGAATAACTGCACAACTCTTCTTCTTCAGGTATGAACGGAATATTTCTAGTTTGATTGTATTTTCATCAGCTGCTTTGGATTTAAATAATCTTCCCAGTGAATACAGTAAACCCCGCATCGTCGACCCGAAGATTTGTTTCGTTAGTGTGCAGGTCAGCTGAGCTCATAAACTGCATTTCTTTAATGACATTTCACGAGAATTATTTAAGTGCGAGGAAAATGCAATGTTGGTGTCCTCGAAATTTCAGAAATTGACATCTAATATTTGTGTCTTTGTTTAATGCGCACTGATCAAGAGCTGAATCAGTGTAATCAGGTCCAGCGGACAGGAGATGGATTATGCTGAGAATGGAATATATTTGCATGTTTAAGATATGTACATTTCTGGCTGAACAGTTGTTGTCTGTCAGACGCGTTCATTAAACTACAGCAAATCCAAATCGAGCACACGATTTTAGAAAGACGAAGAAATGATAATAATTCATCGATAATAATAATGTAAATATTTAAAGGAAACCCGTGCACCAAAAATAATAATAGCAATTGCAATTTAAAAACAGCAGCAGCAACAACAATAACAATAGCAATACCAATTAACTGGTTTATTCTAGTCATAAATATTATTTAATCACTGAATCAACTTAAATAAATGCATGTACACCAACAAAGCTCATGCTATGAGTTACATCATTTCGCAGCGGCTTTAAAGAAGCTTGTGAATAATTGTTGGATGTGTGGATGTTAGGCCTATTACCATTTTTTACGACCATCCAGCTGCTGGTCTCGGCAGTGACAGCATATAGACTATTACAATAATAATAAAAAATAGCATATATTTATTTACGAACATATATATTACATATGTATATTGTAATATTTATTTACAACGAACTATTATCATTATAATTGTTTTATTATTATTATTGGCCCATTATTTAGAGATGCATTCGCATGACAGCGGAGTAATAGTCAGTATTTATTTCTAGCAATAGGAAAATAGAGCTACTATCAGGTTAAAGAAAACAGACAGTGCTCTCGGAGTAAGAGAGAGATGGGAGCTCTGAACACGCGTCTGATACATTCCGCGTTTATCCTGCGCTCCTTCAGGTCCGCTCTGCGCTGACCACCATTCGAAGTCAAACACTTCCGTTTATCGAGCTTCAACGGAACATGCCATACTTAAAAAATAAAGTGAAATACAAATTCATGGCTAAACAATCCTAGGCCTAGAAGTAGCCTAACGCAACACTTCCAAACAAACACTCACGTGAGAGTTCTCTGAGAGGCTGCTTGCTTGCTTTTCTCGAGCATCAAATAGTCTCCATGCATTAACAGCATATAGTTCCTCAAACGTGTGTTGGTAAGCAATGATCAAGTTTATGCGGCTGAGGATGCGGCAGCGCAGCCTCTATCAGGTAGATGGCGTGACGTCACCGGCGCATGGCGTCACGCGCGCGCTCGAGGGTGAGCCTCCGCTCGAGCTCCTGGTGAGATGACATCTCAGATCTGTGTGTGGGCACTATATCACTGTGTGTGTTTTTATTTCCACCGGTTCGTTTATTTACTCCAGTTTTGTTGCTATCCTTCTTTGAAACCGATTATTAAAACAGTTATAATCATATGCTTCATGCTGCCTGAATGGAAAAGGTTTATTATTTGGTTATTTGAAGCCATGAAATTAATATAGCTTACTTATTTAAATGGTAAACATAAAGACTGTCGAAGATTAAATAAGAAGCCTATACTTTAATAAATGAATGAGTCAACGAATACCAGACACCAGATATATATATATAGCTAAATTATTAGAAATATTACTTTGACTAATATGAATGATTAAAACGAGAAAAGTGTCTCTATTAATAACTGGACATTCTTCTATTTTTCCAAACACGCACTGATCAAAACAAGGTCAAATTCTTAAAATGACAGACTTTGATGTCTCTGTTGTTGTATGACTCAATAAACCCCCCTTCATCATTAGGATGGCGTCTTCGCTTGTTTTTCTCTTTACAAAATAAGTGAGATAAATTAATAAATAAGAAATATTACCGAGCGCTCTGTTGTCGGGAGTCGGTTACATGAAGATGCATCATCTCCAGTCTGATTTGTGTTCCATCTATCTCTCTGGAATATCTCTGGATTTACAAAAAACAAAACAAAACCCCTAAAAATGAAATTCTCTTGAAAGTGTTCACCAGGAGTGTTTCTCTGCGCGGATGCAGATCTGTTCTTGTAGCCATGCTCCGGGTGTCTGTGTTTATTCGCTGAGAGTAGTTTTCTTCACGCTTCTGTAATATCGACTCTCTTTACGAATTCGCTCGGTTATGTTTTCGGCTATCCTCTAAGATGTTGGTTAGTTAGTTTGCTTATAGGTTAAAACAAACAGTGTATTCAGGAATAGTTAACACGGGCCGCTGAATTATTGAAGCGCGCACCCGCGGAGTGACGCAGTACAGGTTATCCAAGCCCACCACACTCCGAGTGCATTATTTCAATGCATTTATTTTAAGTTTCCTTCCTTAACTGCTATAATGTGTAATTATTAGAAGCTATCCGCTCGAGCATCATTTAGCAAGAACTAGTAAAGAAGAATTGAGCCGTTGATATGCAGTACTTGGAGAGTGTGTGTGTTAGACAGGCTGCAAGGTCTCTCTAATAATGCTTTAAGTAACTGTTTGTAAAACTGCGACGCTACCTGCGCTTCTGAGAAATGTCGCGTAATCCGCTTTAATGAAAGGGTCTGCGCGCGCCAGTGTCTGAGCTGATCTCATGAAAGTGTGTTTCAATGGCACGATTTTCTGCTTTATTGTTGGCGTTCTGATGATGCGCGATTGAAAGGTTTATAGGTGCGTATTATATGTATGCCAACTACGCGACTGAACGTTTCAGCTTATAAATAGCTCGTAAAATACAAAGAATAGCGCTAACCCACAGCGTCATGCTGTCTATAGTTGAAAGCTAATTTGATGAAAGTTCATTTCGAAACTAATGATTTGTACCCCGCGGGTTGTCATGTTTATTTGGACATCAGTACATATTTTATTAAACAAAGTAACGGTTTTCACAAATCAATGTAATCACAGATAAATATCTTTTATTTCTTATGTTTGATTTTTTTGACTTGGCTAATTGAAAACGGTTCAGCATCTCATATATGTAAGACTCTGATGCAGGGGAGATGTGTAGGTCTTTCAGGAAACAGCTTTGTGATTCATACTACAGTGTTTCGTGGAAAATCCAGGAGGCCTCTCTTCCTGCAGCTTGTGTGTGACAGGCCATAACTCCTGAAGGTCCTCAAACAGGTCCTGGTCCTCCTGGGCTTTACCCGTCTCTCTGAGTGATATAATGAGAGGACATTGGTCCAGTTCAAAGGGACAGATTTTGCTGATTGGTCAGAGAGAAAATGGTTCTTTCTTTGCAACACGAAGTGTTGTTCTCAGTAACAGTTTAAGAAATTCAATATTTGTGATACCTCTTTCATCTCACAAAACAATACATCCCCATTAAATAATCAATGCACACTTCAAACTGTTTTTATTTCATCCTACATCTGTGTTTAACAGCCACTTTAGATGATTATTGATCAGTACTCTATATATGAGAATAAAGAGATATCTGCTGGATAAGTGCAGATGATTAGACACGATTAGAACTCTAACGATTAAACTTCAGCATAAACATCATCCTGCAGTGTTTCTGTTCAGACGTGTGTGTGTGTTGAGGAGAGGGTCATGTTTCTCATGATTGCACAGACACTGAATAATGACCATCTGAGATCTGGACCAAATCATAATTTACCTGTTTATTCCACTAAATCTGATTTGATAGAATCTACACTGTATAAACTGCTATAGAACTAAAGCTGGCATGACTCCTCAAAATGCTAATAAATATTATTACGTTAGACTTAAACTAAAGCTTTCACAATGCTTTATAAAACATTTGGTAATCTTTGCATATTTAAGGTGTTTTTTCACCTTGTTAACCAGCCTCCAAAATTGCTTA
The DNA here is from genome assembly GCA_034779775.1 of Enteromius afrohamiltoni. NCBI lineage: Eukaryota > Metazoa > Chordata > Actinopteri > Cypriniformes > Cyprinidae > Enteromius > Enteromius afrohamiltoni. Next base: position 13,742,870 of record JAUYWG010000059.1, on the reverse strand, counting down.
CAAATGTCCTGTTATGCCATATCTACAAACTGAGGAGAATACGTTCAGATTAATGAGGCCTGCCAACAAGATCCAAAAAGAAATACACAACCTGTGCAAATTAAAAAAGGAAACGAGTTTGTAATAACAGCGGTCATTTCTGACTGGGAACATTGGGTAAAGGGTTTCCAGCAGCTCAGGGGTTAAGAACAGCATATAGTCACTCTGTGTTGGTTTAGTGATGTGTTTTTGATCACTCATTCACTGCAGTGACCGCACACACTTCTGAGATCAGAGCTGATTAGACCTGGACTGGTGCTGGACCAGTTGTTGACCAGCCCGAAACACAACACAATCAGGTGACTTTGGGAAGTGGTTTATGCAGAAGTTGTGTACTGTTTGGTAGTTTTGTCTTTGCTGTGCAGACCCCACGATGACCTCACAGCAGCTTCACCCTCATGCAGAGTCGTATCAGAGGGGAAACTGCATATATTTTTATAATAAATGAAAACAAACGCATTATTAATAATGGACACACTGAACACAATAAACCATCACAGATGACATCCATTGGATTGTTTTCTAGAGCAGAGACTGACTGAAGTACATTTATCAAGGAAATGACAAACATTTGCTCGAGGTCTGAACCCGAGCCTGTGTTTAACATCAAGAGAATGTCTTAAAGCCTCATGATTTCTTCAAATGGACCTAGTTCGAGTGTAAGGTAAGCTACATTAATAGGTTGTGCAAGGTATTTCACACACAAAGGCCTTTAGTTGTGAGGAACTGTCTTTTGTTCTGGTTGTGTCTTTAGGTGCTGTTTTGACAGGGCTTGATGAGGAAAAACATCATCCGTGGGAGTTCTGTGTTTTTACGCCATTGCTGCTCTCGGTATTCTGGGCTCTTTATGCGTCCTGACAATAAGATTTATCGAGCAAACATTACCGTTGTGAAAAATACATATTTAAACAATTTTTCGGACAAACAAAGACACAAAGTAAACACAGGGTGATGTCAGAGCGCAGGGCGTAGCGGAGTGTGAGGACACACACCGGAGCCTTCGTAGTCTCGCTTCACGGCTTCTGAATGAGAGCAAGGTGAGGTCTTTGAGGAGTCCTCGCATTAGAAAAACACACTGTGGAGAGAGACAAAACGCTGCGAAGATGATTAAAAAGCTGTCAGGGTGTGTGCTAAAGACAGAGAGAGAGAGGAAAAAACAGAAAAGACTTTCAGAATAAACAATCATCATAGTGCATTCTGGAGTTCTCAGAGAGTTTCCTTCAGCTGATCTCTCTGATTTGTGTTCCTGATGTTCTCTGAGATCAGACTTAAAAGGTTCTTTACAGCAGTGCCACAGAAGAACCATTTTTGGTTTCAGTCAAAGATTCTTTAAAGAGTCATCTCTTTCTTAGCTTTTTAGCCTTGTGTGAAACAGAAAGGTTTCTCAGATATTAAAAGGTTCTTTATGGAATCGATTTGGTTTTGGTGGTGCTATTGAGTTTTTGAACCGTTCACACTAACAGTCATTGATAACAGATGAACAAATGCATTAGCAACATAACCATATCTGCAAAGAAGGAACACCTTTAGATGGTGCTGCAGAAAAGTGATAGTTATTTTATATCTTCTACAGTATTGCATCTTGTTGTTGTGGGTGTTTCACAGGGCTTCCGATGGATAGAAAGCCTGATGAGACGGAAATTTGGCAATAATGAAGAAGACTGGGCTCTTGATGTTAATGTACCATCAGCTATAGTTTATTGTCTTTTAGAGTTTAATCTTTGCCAAAAATGAGGAATGAAGCAATGACCTGCTGATTTACATTTTCTGTACACCGGGGCTGTGCATTCCAGCCTCCCCGAGGTGAAATCCGTCCAGAAAAGCATGTCTGTCTCAAACACAATTTACTGCCAGGTCTAGGAATTCAACGTGATCTGGGAAAAGCCCTCTCAAGTGCCACAACCCTGGCTTTTTTATCTAGATGGTCAGATAACATGCTATCTGCGCCCATAAAGCTGTTCGTGGCAGTCTTTAGCAGGAGGCACTTCAATGTCACTGCGGCCGGGCCTCTGATAAAGTTCAAGCCAAACACAGGCTAATTTAGAAGGCCAATAAAGGGCTGCCGAAACGTGGTACCTGGGAACGATCTGAACTCTTCTACGGACATCCATGTGAATGAATGGCATGAACTCTGGCTATCCTCAGCGAGAATGGAAAGTGATGGTTCTCGGCCGAGCGAGACGACTCAGTCGAAGAGGCTCTGATTGCATGCACATCTCCACCACTCAAACGCAGAGCACTTCGGTACAAGAGCATGCCTCTCTCGGTAAGTTTCCACTCTTTAACTGTTTGGCAGATATGCCCGTGATGTTGGTAACCGTTGGCTGCTCATTTTCCTCCAGAAGACGCTGTTTTTTTAACAGAGAAGCCCAAACACGATGGGCCTGTTTATCCGCGGAGAATACGCCTTTGTCTGGGCCTCCCAGGTGAGATAAAGGAGACAGACAGAGAGAGGGCCTTAAGACGCTCCTCTCAGGACCACCAGTGTTGTGTGTGTGTCTGTGTGGCCCTGTTTGCCTGTGTGTTTGTTGCTGGGTGTGTTTGTGTACATATGCAAACATGTGTGACTAATTCAGGCAGCAGGACTTTGTATGGGATGGTTCTGTGAGCTCGGAGCTGTAGTAACTCGATCACTGTCATTCTAAACAGAGTTTACCCTGGTCTGAGCTCAAAGCCTCGAGCTAAACCAACAGAGGAGCAGGGTTTGATGGCCGAAAAATAAAAAACGAGAGAAACGTAAAGGGACAACCAGGTACAGTTATTGAATCACATGAATGAACCACCTTTGAACAAACCTACCACACTTTACTGGGCAATGGATGCTCAAGTGAAACACACAGCCACTTAGAATATAATGTAGTTTATAAAAGAGCCAAAAGGTTCATCGTTGTGATGCATTGGCCAATCACTCCTAAAATACATAAACATCAACAGCAAAAGAATGGGTTTTGGATGTAAGCATCACGGGATATTTAAAGGAATATATATTATGCTTCTGTACAGAAAATAGGTACAAAAAATGTACCTGTACTTACAATTCATAGCAGGTTTGAGCTGAAATAAACAGATTTTCAAGTTGTCACTATTAATTAAGGCATATTATTGGCATAATGACAAGTGTTGCTATTAATGATAAGTATATTTTCTTGCAGTTCCTTTAATGATACTGAGCTCAAAAGCAGTTTACCATAGTCCATGATTGGTGATTTTGATGTTTGCATCACATGACCAGCTCCACATGTGGCTTTTCTGCTGGTAAACTTGTTCAGTAGCTCACCCGGTACAGCGCTCGAGTCTAGCGTAAACGTGATAAAATAGCATGGTTGCATAAAGGTTTTTTATAGGATGGTTTAGGGTAGGTGCTGTCAACCCAGTCTCACAGCGATTCGAACATATTTTACGAGGTGGCTAATTCGACCTCACTCGCACGAATTCATACGATTTTTGCTAATTCGTACGTATTTTATGAGTTGCCAATTCGTATGAATTTGTACAAATGACCCCGCCCCTAAAACTTACCCGTCACTGGGGTTTAGACAAATCGTACACATTTGTATGAATTAGCATGCTTTTGCCACCTCGCACGAATTGGTCGTGAGACTGTGTTGGTACTGTAGGGTTTAGTTTGGTTTGAATTGTTTAATTTCTGCACCGCGGTACAATTAAAACATGGCCTTCATTTGTTTCAGGACATCTGAATGTGCTTATAGCATCACTCACTGGACATTTGATTTCCAGCGATTCGTGCAACATTTAGCGCGATAAAAACTTCATGTTTGTCTGTAAAAACTGACCACCCACTGGACATTTCACTTCCAAAGTTTACATTAATGTGGCACGAGAGTGCGGTTAAACATCACAGAATCACAGAATGTGTGAGGAGTTTCCACAAGGCACTTTCCTGTTTGAACACGACACACAGAGAGGTCCATCCAGAAACGGTTTGATGAGAAGGGTGTGTGAGAACAGGCCTGCACAGAGCCCTGACCTCAACCCCAGTGAACACCTCTGGAACGAACAGGAACGCTAGCTGACAGCTGGACTGATTAGCCTGATCTCACTGGACCTGAACGAGCAGGAGTGGACAAGCTATTTCATATTAATCAATTTGAAATGAAATATTTGAGGACAGCATAGTGATGCACATGATTTTAGCCATGTAATGAAGTTACTAATCATCAGTGTTGGGGGTAACGGATAACGTTTTCAAAGTAACTAGTAAAGTACCGCTGTTATTTTTTCAAATAAATAACTCCAGTATTGTTTCTGATGTATTGACTGACAGCTCTGAGGTTGCCATGTTGAGAGAAATCCAGAGTAAGTGCAGAGCGTTGTGTCTGAACATGATCTTACTGTAAATCTAGACTAAATATCAACACGTATTTACTCAAAAACACATTCAGTATTCCTTAGTATGATTAAAAATGGTCAAATGCAAACTCAGAATATTATAGAAGCTTGATTAAATATGTTTAATAAGACATATCATTTATGTTTTTAATCACATTTCATTAACCAATACCTGACCTTCAATGCTCCAGTTTAACTAAACTAAGTAAAAATGACATAATTGTGTTTAATTTTTTGTTACTGGTGAATAATGTTGAAATGTGTTCTCCTGGGTCATGTTCTTCAAGCAGTCAGGATAACAGGAGAGTTGTCTTTCAGAATCCTCCTGGCTGTGAAAACAAAACCCAGCGCTCTGATGCTGCTGTAATGTTGCTCCACAAAGTTCACGAAATGGTGTCATTATTATCTGTAAATAGCCTACAAATTAATCATAGAAATATGAATATGTTAGCTATACCTTAAGCTATAAATAAAGATATAGATGATGTGAGAATTCAGTAGTATTAGTGTGTGTACTGAATCTGAGAGATGTCTGAAGAAGACTTGTGCAGCACATGGTGTTAGTTCACATTCCTTGTTGGTGAGTTCCCATTCCGGTCCAGGCTGGTTAATGTTGGTTGGTGATGGTTTATGCTGGTCTAGCTGGTGGACCAGCATAGTTGGGCTTTCCAGCAGTAAAACGTATCTGCAGAAGTTCGTCATCTAACGTGGTTCTTCTGGTTCTTCTAGTCCTCCAGCACACCTGATGAGCGGATGTTTGAAAATCAACTCATGAACAAGAGATGCTACAGATCTCTTTTTGTTTTCCAAAGTATAGAGTGATATGAAGTGAATCACCTCTATCAGTCTGGGTTCAATGTCAAAGCTGCATTTCCTCAGCGCTGCTTTCATTGAGAATATATTTAAAATAAGAAATATTCCTAGTGTGTGTTATCATGAGCTTATAATTATAATATCTCTCAGCGTTTGAGCTTTTAATAGTTCCCACTAATTCATGTCTTTTTCTTGGATGCTTTTCTTCTAGGCTCTTTCTTTGCTGCTGATTCCGGTCTTTGCTCTCTCGGCTCAGTATCATCTCCTGTATCTCTCTCTACTTCCTCCGTAGCCAGTAACCGAAGCACGAGCAGCTGCGTTTGGCTCCACATTGTTTGGTTCAGCAGAAGCGGCCATATTTCAGGCCCAGAGTAGCGGTCGGAGCGAGTGGACAGGCTTTGATCAGAGCAGAGGCAGTGGCTGATGGTGATGGGGTCAGCGCTGAGGGATTACAGCCTCTGACTTTACTCTGTGTGCTCTGTCCACTGAAACACATGACCCTGAGCAGCACCAGCACCACCTCCCTTGAGTGTGTGTGTGCGTGTGTGTGGCTGAACTTACACCATTATTTAGTTCATGCTGTCATTATGTATATATATGTATGTATATTAGAGGTGTCAAATGATTATCACATCCAAAATAAACGTTTTAAAATTGGAAATTCAAAGTTTTTATATTGTGCCACTGCTTTTTTAATTTTTAAAAGTGCTTTAAATATTGCCATTAATACAGAAAATTACTTTAGTACACTTCTTCTGAAAATACTCTCATTATTTGTAAATTAACATTTACTCTGATATTATTCGTGGGGCTTGAAGTAAAACACATGTATATTAAGTGGTTTAACCATCCAAAGGAAAAAAAGCTGTAATTCTTGGTGGGGGATAAACTTTGGTTAAAGCTGCACTGTGTAATTATGATAGGCCTCACTGTGATTTAGGGTAAGGCAGAGTCTTTAAAATGCTTTTGTGACTTAAACTTAAAGTCAGTAAATGTAAAATTTGCATAATGTAGTTTGTTCATTTTTAACATAAGCAGCTGTGATTTGTTAAAACAACATTGAAACAAACTTACAAAATACTCAAAATGCATGAAACCAACAGAAATTGAACAATGTTTTAAAAATATGGCTACAAAAGATATGCATTTTAAAGTAGATTTCTTTTCAGAATCACAGACGTGTCTTAAGTGTCACTGGCCCGCCTTCATTGGATCCATTAACAGATTATTAGTCAGAAGATGGTTTCCTGAATGTCATCAGACTAATACCTTCAGTCCATACATCTTGCATTTGGAGCCGTGTTTAATGGCGCTCGTGTGAAGTAGCGTAGTGCGCGTGTTAATCACGATGAAGGACGGCCGTTAGATGAGGTTCTGTGCCTCTGTCCAGAGGTCATGTAAACACAGCTGGTGTTATGTCCTGCTCGTTTGTGTCTGGGGCAGAGGTATTCCTCCATGCCTTCTATCTGTGTTTTCAATAAATCAGTGCATCTGTACTTATCTCCACTCAGATCCTGCTCTTTAAAGAACTGTGATGTGTTTCAGTCTCGGTCCCTGCGGTCACATGTGCGCATGCCGCTTCAGCGTCTTATCTGCTCCAGAAGATTTGGACTTCTGCAACATCAGCATCTGGTCTGAGCACTTTGGTGGACAGTAGCACGTATTTCAAGACAGCTGGATTAGGATCAAGTCGTCTCTTGTTAGTTTCTGTTTTTATCCTTTGACCCAGGCATCAGAATGGCAAAGAATGTATTTGCAAGAGTAAAAACAGGCCTAAATAATATAGTGTGTGTGTATATACACAAACATATACAGACAGATAATTATCTCTTCTGCTCACCAAATCTGAATCTATTTATTCAACATACACTGGAAATGTTATTACAAATGTACTGTAAAAAATGACCGTGATTTTGTAAAAAATGTTTCGGTAAAAACCTGTTAAAGGGTAAATTTCTGTAAAATGAATAGGGAAAAAACATTCCCAGAATTCCCTGCATTGTATTTTAAGTTTAGTTTGAATTTGATGTTTTATCTTTAAAATACCTCTGTTTTGTTTATTAGGGTGGTATGTTACATGTAATGTTGTTGTTTTTCAGTTTAATGAGTCTGTTTAGTGTTCGTTTGAATGACACTGAGCTCCTTCTGTAAGTGATGTTGCAAAACTATTTTCGGGAGGAGCGTGCACGAATAATCAACCACAGCTGGCGCCGCATTATCTAATCAATCACTTCATTCCTTCCATCCAATCAGATCCTTCATACGCACTATAATAAACCCGTTTCCTCCCCTTCCACATCTCGAGATCACCGAGCTCCGGTTCGCCCCTGGACAGCACGACAAACATGCTATCATCATCATTATTATTATTATTATTATGAGGAAGTGTGAACTCGTGAGATGTTCATATTTAAAAGCTTTGGTGGCTTTCTCATCATCACGACCTGCATTTGCTGTTTATCAGTGTATTTCAAAGCTACAAAACAGATTTCACTACTTTAATAGGTTAGTATATTAACATTATATCAGCTGGTGAAATTACGGTATTTAACTGTAAATTTAACTCAAAACCGCAAATCTAAGATGTTGCTGCCATATTTCTTTTCGGTTGAATTCTGGCAACCACAGCTGTCAGTTTTTACTGTAAATTTTACGGAATGTATTTTTTTTACAGTGTACAGTAGCTGTGTGAATCTGTGTTAAAGTGTAATTTATTTCTGTGACGTTCAGCTGTATTTTCTGCATCATTACTCCAGTGTCACATGATCTTCAGAAATCATTCAGATATATATGTGACCCTGGACCAAAACAAAGCAGTCGTAAGGGTCTGTTATTTTGAAACTGAGATGTATGCATCGTCTGAAAAAGTGTAAGTTGCACAAACAAGTTTCCACTGATGTATGGTTTGTTAGGATTGGACAATAATATAATTGCTGAAAATCTGAGGGTGCAAAAAAATATCAATATATAGAGAAAATCACCTTTAAAGTTCCAAATGAAGTTCTTAGTTTTGATTAGAAGTTTTGATATATTTACAGTGGGAAGTTATCTTCATGGAACATGGTCTTTACTTCATATCCTAAATGATATTTTGCAATAAATGTATCGCAAATGTGCCGTATTGCTACAAATGCACCTGTGCTGCTAGGCTCCAGGGTCACGTATATATATGCAACTTTAAACGAAGCCCCATAAAAAGCAGGAATATCAAGCGTGTTGTTAAAAGTGTTGCCAGTGAACCTTTTCATGCAGTGCATTGTTTGGCTACGCTTCTCGTGTTACTCTTGCCGTCGGTGTGCAGGATGGGAGAAGCTAATTGCATTGTCGTATGCAGATGTCATTTTTGTTCAGATGCACTTGCAGAATAATTCATTTTCTTCCAGCAGTGCCACAGCTGATTCTCACAGCGACCTGTTTAATATGAAATCCTGCAGGCTCACCCAAGGTGCTTTCGTATCGCATGCAAAGAAGTGATCTCCTCTTGACAGGGCCAAACAGCTGCGAAGTGGAAGACAGCTTCATTATTGTCTTCGTGTTACAGATGGATGACACCGCTGACAGACGCGCCGAATAAATTGGCAGGGCTGCGAAAAAGAAACGAGCTTACGTTACGGCTTTCCAGGAGTCTCAAGGTGTATTTTTAGTCAAATGAGTTGTTGCGCAGCGGTGTGTGGCGTATGATTTCGTATGTTAAACGTATCCTGTCACCGTTCGCTCGTCTTTGTTGAGGGTCTGAGGACATGATCGGAATGTCCGATGACATTTACACAATCACACCTGAATCGGTTCAGAGTTTGAAAGAGAAGTCTTTTGTTTGCTTCATGCTGCAGATGTCTGTCACTGTCTGACATCTGAAACACCCAGACATCTAATAGTGCCATGATTATAGCATCTTTAGTAAACATTTGTACACAAGACGAATCGTCCGTGCCCTGATCCGGCTCTCAGATATAAATCATGTGCTGACAATCCTGAGAAGAATTTAAAAAGCTCATTTGTCATGAAACTCAAGCACCATCAGACGATGCAATCGATTAGATCAACATTCAGCAGACGTTATCCTTTCAAGGAATTACACAAATACTGCTTATATGGAGCACAAACACATTCTTAAGCTGCACAGGTATATCATCGAGTCAGAATCATCGATATTTCTTTTATGCCGTAAGTCATATTTTGTGATATGAAGTCACACGTTTCATAAAGACACAGTTTTCTACCGTAAATATATCAAAACATCATTTTGTATTATTGTTATGCATAATTCTGAACTTTGAAGGCAATTTTCTCAATATTCAGATTGTTGTGCTCCCTCAGATTCCAGATGGTTGTATCTCTCAAGAAGAAAATGTACCCTCAAGAAGCTCCAGGGTCACATATTTGCAGATATTTTTCGCAACTACTTTTTTAGATTGAGCTCTTTCCTGTCTTTTTTCTCTTCACTAACATGAATTTCCTTCATCATTTCTCCCGGGGCCTCATTTATAAAATGTTGCACAGAAATGATCCTGAATTCAATCTTACGGTCATTTCTCAGATGTGTCCACGTGTGATTCGTAGAACGAACATACAAACAGAAAACGCACACATGCCTCTCTTTCAGGTGTTACATGTATGAATCGCCGATGATCATGAACTTGCACGCAAATAAATGGTTTCAGCTCTCTGTCTTCTAAACAACTCCTAATTAATGTCGTAACGAGCTGAAAGTACAGCTTACATTCTCAAAAACACTCAGACAATAAAAAGTGTGACCTGACGTGACGCTAAAGCACTTTTCCACGTCAAAGAGCGTTGGCATGGATTTAAGCGTACGCACTCTTCATTAATGAGGCCTGTGGTGTTTTGTTGCTTTTTCGTGCGCGTATGTAGCCAGTGCTGTTCACTTTCACACAGGCGTAGAGAATTGCTTTAACATACCAGCTGACTAACCACACAGTAGTCATGTCTAAAGTTTTGCTTTAGGCTTGTTCTTGTGCTGTCATGAAACCTTTGGGGCCACTGCATGTTTATGCCTATATTTGAAATATGGATGTATGCTGCGGTGCTGATGGACATGCATATATTTGAATGAAGGCCGAACACACCTTTGTATTGTTCAGGAGTGATTAGATGGGCTTGTTTGCCCTTTTGCCTTCAGTTGCAACAATGACATCCCAAACCGTTTAGTGCTAGTTCACTTACTCCTAATGGAGGGTGTGACAGAAAACTAAAGCCTCATTCAGGAGCGCCGGCACTCGAGCTGACACATCGGATCTGACGGACCAACATTATCAGCACAATAAGAAAACCACTGGCTTGAGTAAAAGCCACCGTTGTCCTTTAAAACTTCTGCAAACGTAAAGAAATTGTTTCATGAAGAAAATCATCCAAAATGGCAACAGACAAATAAGCTGCATTTGGGTTTGTGGGAAATGTGGACATCGCTTTTATTCATGTATGAAATCATAAAACAAAAGAGTGAAGTCTGATTCCCCCGTCTATAAGAACCTTATTCACATTAAACCACAGATGTGAACGCCCATGTGTTGGGAATTTATATAAAGCTCATATTTGCTTGCCCTGCGCTTTAAAAAAAAAAAAGTAGTTTGCTTCCATTTGGTGCAGTTATACCTCATTCAAAACTTTAATATTAATAGAGCACATGTATCTGTATCGAAAATCAAACATTCATGCAGTACTGTATATCATTACAGCTCATGTCTTGATGAGTAAAGACTTTCTAGAATGCAGCTGTATTCTAGTTCAGCTTATCAGAAACAGCAGATGCTGCTTATAGATTCATGGTTCTGTTTGACTGAATCCTTCGATATGATGCTTTCAGAGCTTCACGTGTGTTAAACACTGCATGAAATTCTTAAAGGGGTCAAAGGATGCATTTTGCACAAGATTGGACAAGATTATTTAAGGCCTTCATGAAACGTTTAAAACATATTTTGTTGGAAATTTGATGTAAACCAAGCTCTGTTTTCATCAAGCCATTCTAGTCCATGTTTCTTTAAATGCTAATGAGCTCTGCTGACTCCGCCCATCTCTTCAGTCCAGTGAGAGCAGAGTGTAAACATCAGCAGTGAAAAAGATAGGACAGGCTTGTCAATCAACTATCGTGGGAGGGGCCTGTGCAGGACAGCCTGGTTTGAGAAAGAGGATTTTTAAAACACAGGGTGTATTTTAATCATTACACACACTTACAACACACATTTATGTTCAAATAATCTGTAAAGTTTGCATCTGATGACCCCTATATCGTCCCACTCTTGCTCAAGCTCTTCAGGTACTGATTTTGTTGTGTAGTCCACATGCAGTCAGTTATTTCAGTATTTATCATCAGTGTTGGGGCTGATGCATTACAAGTACCGTGAGTAATCAGATGACTTTTTATTGTACAAGAAGTTACTTTTTCAAATAATGAACACCTGTTACTTTGTTACTTTGATTGACAGCGCTCCTTTCCACGTCTTGAGGGAAATCAGGAGTAAGATATTACTCATTAAAAAAAATCAAAATCCAAATAATAAAAACTCACAATATGCAAACCTGCAAAGAATAACACAAATATCCTTTATGTGTTTAATCCCATTTTATTAATCCAATTTGACCTTTTTTTATTGCTGAAAGGCCTTCCTCTGCGTTCTGTAGACAGACGGGAATTTGCTTTTCCTTAAGTCTGAAGTTTGTTCGTTTCACATTTTGGTATGGAGGGGTTTTTACAGGCGCCAAAAATAGAACTTAGTAATATTAAAAACAAGCGAGCAAGCCCTGGCCAGATTTGAAAGGTAACACAAAACTAGCACAACGCATTACTTTCCATAAAAAGTAATATAATTCGTTATTTTTTAGCGAGTAACTCAATATTGTACTGCGTTACTGTTAAAAGCAGCTTTCCCCAGCACTGCTGATCTCTGTGTATTTGCTCTGATCTGCATCAATCAGTCAGGAGACGTCTCTGTCTCAGTGAGTCAGGTTCAGAATAATTAGATGTGGACAGGCTTGAGAAAAGAGCTTCAGTCTTTGAAATGACTCTTTTTGGATTGCTGTGGAGACTCTCCCTGCTGTCTCGGTTCCTGTTTTCTCAGTCTGATGGAACGCCCACTGCTCTCTCTCTCATTGTTCAGCGCCATGACAAGCAAACACTTTGTAGGGGCATGTAGACACACCTGGCTCAGACGTACAGAGAGGTGCTCGGCGCTGGTTTGGAGGAGTGGGAGGCTCGGCTCGGCTCTCTGCGATCAATGCAGCTCCTCGGAAATGGCTCTCCGGAGCGCAGTCAAAACAAAAGCTGGCCTCGAGCGAATCTGGCTCGAAGACAGGTAAAACCTGAAGACCAGCTGAGCTGTCAGTCAGGCCGAGACATCTGCCCTTCATCATTCTGACAGCTGGATAATCTCCCCTCTCCGGTGGCTCCTTCCCTTTCACATCACAGACCCGGCCCATTATCCAGCCTCTCTCCTCTGACATTTCACTCAGACAGCGCTGTGAGATGCATCCTGGGACGAGCAGAGTTTACAGACCACTGTTTCAGTAGTGCACTTCAGACGTTCAAATATACTACACTCTTCAAAATAAAGGTCCTTTTCAGCCATTTTTAGTTCCACTCAGAACCATCTCTTTCTTACCTTTTTATAATCTGAAGAACCTTCTTTCAGCTAAAAGACGCTTTTGGGAAACAGAAAGGCTCTTCAGATGTTAAAGGTATTGGTCCCACTTTATATTAGGTGGCCCTAACTACTATGTACTTACATTTAAATGAATAATTTGATACAATTGACTTATTGTGTGCATACATGTTTTTGCATTGTACTCATTAATAACTAAATTAAAACTAAATACATTTTTTATAATTACACTGTTGTTCCCCATCTCTTACACCTTAACCCACCCTGTGCTGTTTATTCTGAAGTCTTACCAAAGCTTCTGTACTTACAGGCACATTATTCCCCTAACCTTAACCCAACAGTCTACTAATACTCTAATGAGAGTTAGTGGACATGTAGCTCAACAGTTAGTAGTGTGCCTAAAGTTGCACTGTAATTCATATCTACACACTTACAAATAAAGGTTTTTATTAGTTCTTAATAGTGTGAAGCTGTTCTTCAGATTTTTTAAAACGTAAGAAAAATTGTTCTTCTGTGTTTTTGTTCCCCTCATTAACTGGGTTCACTTCAGATATTAGTCTTCTGAACACAAAAGAAGATCTGGTAACACTTTACTCAAAGCCTTGATATTATAAAGGGCTATTAAAGGCCATCATGCATTCATAATACATGTTGTTATGCATTATAAGTTGTCGTACATAATTATAACCAAATTGTATATGCATAGTGTAACATGAACGGATATAGTTTACCAGTGTAACACAGTTATTCACAATAAGGTGCATTGCAAGGCATAATTAATGCATTATAAATAAAGGCTTTAAGTTAAGTGTTACCACGGACGTTTCTGGAAACCTCAGCGGAGTACAAATGAGCTTTAAGCAGAAGGCCTTGGATCAGAGGGCTTTTGGGATAATGAGAAACGTAAATGAAGGCCGTTCCGCTGCATGCAATATGTCATTTACATTTGTACCGAATTGCTTCCCACACGCAGCGCGATGCGTTCATTCTTGCGCTGTTTTAATCAGGTCACATAAAGAGTCTTCATCAGCAGAGCTGCATGAACTTGAAAAGTGAGCTGGCTTACAGTAAATGCCTGATGAATGTACTTTTAAGACGTGGAAAAGAAAACACTGCGCTCTTTCTCTGAGACCGCACCTAGTTTAGTGAAAGACCTCCCGTAGCGCCTGCGCTCAGCTAGATCCCATAATCCCTCAGTTTGCACTTTAAGTAAATTATGAGCTGAGTTGCCAAATCGAACACTTGAGAGATAAACTGTATCTGCCAGAGAACGCAAGACTTATATAGGCATGCATGCGCGATTATGTCAAACGTTAGACTTCAGATATCTGCGGCACCTGTACGAACGCAGCGTTTTTATTCCACACATCCTGTCAGGATTTACATCCCAGATCACACTAAACGCCATCAAAGGAAGCCACGTTTGACGTTTTCATTTCAGACTTGTGTGTGCGGGGTTTGATTGACAGCAATAAAAGGGGGAAAAACAAGTCAAAAGTTATATCAAATTGCGTTTGTTATCCGGAGCGGGGCCATGCCTGACTGTCCCCGCAGGGATTCGGGATAAATATACATGAGAGGTGCAGCTCCAGTCTTTCCATCTAATTTGCGAGTGAAGGTGTGTGAAGCACGATGAGCCGTGGATCTGTAATGGGCCCTCCGTCCTAACAAGCTGCTTCTGAAGGCTTACGCCGGTGTCCACCGTCCCGCTCTCTTTACCTGTATCTCCTCCTGCCGTAAGCTTGCACACGTCTGTTATTCTCATTTGTGAAACGCTGTTGTGTTTTGCATGCTTTGCTCGCCCTGAACCACATTAGGTTGCTGCCCAAGTCTGTCTGACATTCGCTGGTATTCACACAAAGCAGAGCAGAGCGTGTGGTTTGGTGTAAATTGGTGGAGATTCAGAGCTGTGTGGGCACCAGAGCTGGCTAGATCACTTATGTATCGTGATCTGTTACTGATCCCAAACTACAACTACGGCAAAAATAATGTAATCCATGCATCGCATGCTGTAGATTCATTAATCACGTCGATTTAAATAGGATAATCTTATACCATACTGACATAAAAAGACAAATCGCATGAAACTATATTCCTTTTTTATGTTATTCGTTATATTACATCAAGATTTGCCAAATTGAGGTTTGTGAAGGAACTGCAGGAATGAAAGCTAATAATTCATCAAACATAAACATGTACAATAAAAGAAATAATTGAAAAAATCTATCAAAATAAAAGTAGATGAAATGTGTTATTTGTTTACCTGTGTGTCACGAGAAGCATGGACACGCAATACTTATTCAAATCTTTATTTGGTGTACATTCAGTAAATATATTAGGTGACAGAGGTGAATCTGTGCATTTTAATGTGGCAAAAGCCTTCAAAAGACACAGAAATACATGTTTAAATAACCTATAGCATTATCATATTAAAATAAATGTTCATATAATTGATGCAATGCTGAAACACTTCTTGAGCTTGAGATGATTTGAGTAAAAGGTCAAATGCTGTGAATACACCGGGCTAATGACTGATCGTCCACAAAACTGGAAGACTTTCTGAGAAGCTATAGACTGTTTTCGAAAGGAAAATTTAAAAGGTGAAAAACAGGAGCTTGGAGGAATCAATAAATTATGAATCAATGTGATTTATTGTTAAACTGAACTGTTAAACAGATGGATACGGGAGTATTGTGTGGAAAGTGTTCTCAGTGCTGCCAAAATAAAGTCCTGCCTCTCACGTATCCGGCCTGTGCCAGTAATTCAGAAATTCCAATTATCGGCCAAACTCTAGAAAAAAAATGCTAGTTAATGACAAAAACTACAAAGTGCCAAACAAGAACCAAACAGAGAACATTTTTAGTCAATGCCAATAGTGAAAAAATTGGAAGAAAAGAACCGATATCTATAATTGAAATCTACCAAAAAAAGGTCAAACTGGAAAGTTATTGGCCGATGCTGAAAAACTGGACAAACAAAAAATTAACCGATAATGCAACCTGGTGTCACGCCATTCATGACATAATCACGTTGGTCCACTTTGGGTTTTGTGTTAACATGTTTCATGGAGAAATACCAGGATGTTGACACGCAATAGCCGTAAAAATCTTGAAAGCCACGACCTATTTTGTTTCTAATTACACCGGTGGAATGGAGTACTGCTGTACTGACCTACACTTTTTAATTATTATTTTCAAGGTGAAAATGATTAATTTGCCCTGATCCATGCTGAAAAGAATCGTGTAAATGTCACGTTCTCATGAAGTAAAACCTTTCTGTCATACATGCAACCAGAGGCTTGATTTGGTTTCTTTTCTTGCTTGACAGCTCGCTTAAAACAACCTACCATCCGTTAAGAAAACACAAGATAAACCAGCAGATACAACTACCCACGTTATTTATTAAAAAGGATTAATGTTCCAGTTATCCCAAGGCAAAAGCATTGATTTGTGACAAAACGATATCTCCGTCCGCCGTGACTCATCTGTGCTGCCGCCAGGAGAATCCTTACGTCAGCCTCGGTTGTAAATATCTATTGGCTCTAGTATATCTGGTCATCGATTGCGTCTTTTGAATGAGATATAAGCACGTTAACGGAGCGGGATCATTTCAGCGACTAAAACCTTGTATTTTACTCTCTTCTTTGCATAAAGACATCATATGGCTTCAGAAGGACTCGAAATGTAACTCTACTTGTTTGTTACTGCCTTTGGTCAGATTTTGCAATAAATACCTGTGACCGCTCTTATATTGTCTGTGTGTGTTTATATTGTTCAGAGGTGGGTGGGTTTAGGGTAAAGGTGGGGCTAGGTGCTACAATGAAAATATACATTTGGAATAAATACCCTAACATCCGGGTATTTCTCCACGAAACATGGTAACACAAAACGTGTACGTTTCAGGTCTGAGGAGGTTAAACCGTGACAGCTACACGTTTTCCAAAGTGGACCGACGTGATTATGTCATGTCTTGGCGTGATACCGGGCTGCAACAATGATAATAAAAATGTTGAATTTAGCACAAATAGAAAAATAATAAGTAGCTGATGCTGGTTGTTGAAAAAAAAATAAGCTGAATATCACACAAAAAATGAAACATGCTCTAATTATCGGCAAATATATCGGCCGCTAAAACAAATCGATACATTTTTTGCTATTGTGTTTACACAATAAATGTTTAAATTACAAGTCCTTAATTTCTGTACCTGTGTACCCAGCCCTGGCTGACACCAGTGTAAACGCAGCTCCAGCACTGATCCAGATTCAGCTCGTGGCCTGTGGTGTGTGTGAGTATCTCTCATGCATCTCGCACAGATTAA
This sequence comes from Enteromius afrohamiltoni, assembly GCA_034779775.1. Classification (NCBI taxonomy): domain Eukaryota; kingdom Metazoa; phylum Chordata; class Actinopteri; order Cypriniformes; family Cyprinidae; genus Enteromius; species Enteromius afrohamiltoni. The sequence goes on along the minus strand of JAUYWG010000059.1, from coordinate 13,725,734 downwards.
CATGACATGATAAGACGGCTGCGGGTTGTTTTCGGCAAGCCTTGTTTGATGAGCTCCATTTCAAACGGTTCTCAATACAATGGTGAGATTATGTTTTGCATAAACCGTTAAATCCAACGATACAAGCTTCTCTAGAGGACTCTCGTAACTCTGCAGTTCTGTTATGCTCTTCTGTTCTAAGAGACATGATGGGGTTCCTCTGGTGCTCTGTGCATGTTTTAATGACTCATGTGCAGCGGGTAAAACACGCTAACGAGAAGCGACATGCAGAATGTCACTCAATACAAGCCTCCGTCTCTCACAGGGCCACCAGGAGAACCTTAAGATACACATAAAGCACAAAAACAAACAAACTGTTACATGGCAACTATATCCTGCAGGTTTCTCCTCTGCGTTTACAGTCGAGTGCGGCTGCTGAATGCGCAGGACAAACAGAGAGACAGCGAGGCACGCATATCACATTTATTTACACTCAGACATAAAACACACATTTGTCAGCGGGAGGTTTTGCTACCAAGAGAAAGTAAAAGAAAAGGGAACGTCATCTGTTGAATGGGTGGGCAAGCTCACACACGGCGCTCAGCCAACACAAGCCGCTCTATACACTGCTGAGGTATTTCTGCATCACTCAACACTTCCAAACGACTCTCGCTCGTCACAGAAACACCTGTAATATCTCACATCTACACAGGTACAGTGAGGAAGATCAGCTTTCAAAAATACACTTCCATAATGTACTGTGCTCTAGTTCAAACACTAATTGTGTACTTAATATAGTAAAATTACTGGTGTCCTAGTTACCCAAGTTACTTACTGTTATAATAACAATTAATCATGCATAACCCTAAACCAAACCTAGCTCCTTGCAGTAACTAGGTACTAACTAGGTTTTGTAAGTTCTTGTAACCCTAACCATACAGTATAGTAAGTACATGTAGTTAGTTAATACTATTGTCTCTAAATGTATAAGTGCACTGTAAGTCTTACCAGATTACTTCTTTAGATAACATACTCTCTCTGTAATTAAACGTGTAATCAGCTTTCATTCACTAGCACACTCAAGTGGTGACTAAATACAGAGATAGGATGTTGTCCCACAGCTGAGTACACTTGCACTGTAAAAAGGACCGCGATTTTAACTGTAAAAATGCTACGGTAAAAACGTGTTAAATGATTAATGGTAAATTCCTGAATTTTTCTGATCAGTTCTGTTTATTAGGGTTGTGTGTCACATGTAATGTTGTTAATGAATGTTTACTGTGTATTTGAGTGTAATGAGTGTCATCATGATGGCGGTTAGTGTCTGTGTGAGTGACTCTGAGCTCCTTCTACAGCTGCTTGTGATGGGCTTTGGTTCATCATCACGGCCTGCATTTGGTGTTTATCAGTGTATTTCAAAGCTAAGTTGGTATATTACATTATATCAGTTGATGAGATTACGGTATTATACTGTAAATTTAACTCAAAATTGTAAAACATAAAATGTTGTTACTGTATTTTTTACAGTCAAATTCTGGCAACCACTGCTGCCTTTTTTGCCGTAAATTTTACAGAATATTTTTTACAGCATATCTTCGTTGTATTTTTAGTATAATGAGTACACAATTAGTGCCAAACACAGAGCACTTAAATTACATTATGTAAGTGTTTTTTGTTTTTTTACCAGGGTTAGCTTAAAGAGAGGAAGTTCTTTTTGGAAGTAATCCATAGGTTGATTTTTTAAAAAGTGTAAGCACTGCTTTGCTATTAAAACATTGAGTCTGTTTGTTTGTACATGAGACTGTAGGCCTGACCTATAGAAACCTGATGAATATTTTATATTAAGTTAAATGAAATGAAATGCGCAAAGCTCATTCAGCAACGTTCTTATAAACGCGGTTGACATCTCAGGAACGTCAGTACTGCTGCCACTAGACCATGAAGTTTCAAAGTCCACACCTTAACCTAACACACAAAAAACAACATCCTCCATCTTCGCAAATGTCATCAGCTTCAACAAAGTGTGATGAATGTCATGTTTTTGTAGTCCTGAAAAGCACATGTTGGGTCAGGCTGTCTGATGGGCTTCTTAATTACCCTGTTGTATGACTACCGTCCTGGGAGGATATGTCTGTAATTTGTTTACTTCTGACAACTTTGAATTAATATGGAGGGCGTTTGACCGGCAGTGAGGCATGACGCTGTAGAGCGAGCGGCTGTCAGCGGCTATTGTAAGTCACAACCATTTAAAAAACGGATTTTGAGCCAGCATTTGTTGCTTAATTGTAATGGCTACAAATCACAAAGAGAAAAACTACAATATGCCCTTTTGACGGGTTGAATACTGAAAGCAGAAATCTGCAGACCTAGGAAACTATGTAGACTCAGAATTCCTGTTTGTCTACAAAAAAACAAGCTCCATTTATTTCACAGACATAACACGGAAAATAATGTTTGTGGATGTCTAGTTTACGTCTAATCATCATCTTAAACACAACTCTTCAATATCTGAGTCATTCTCACAAGACAATTACAGGTATTCAGGCTGAACTGTGAGAATACTGCTTCTACGACCGTTCAGCTTCGGTTAACCTTTCACCTCATGCCAGGATTATTATTATTAACTAAAACCAGTCGCAGGACAGAAACAGCCTTGGCCTTAATAAAACATGAGGCAATATAATATTACTGCTCAAAATCATCATCAGTAAACATCAGGGATATGAGTTTGTCCAGTCGAGAAGAACGTAATATGTGAGCATGTCACTGTCTTATGAAGTGGTTATTAAAAATGAACTTTTAGAATGACTAGATGCATTTAGTTTTTCTGCTGCTGTTACTAAAAGGATGCTTTCAGTGTTGGCCTAATATATGATTAATTATTTATAATTAACTAATTACTTGCTGCAATGTGGAAAGAACAGCAAGTAGATACACAATGATTTTAGGTCAATTTGTTACACTTTTCACTACACAGCTTTACAGAAAACCATGATCTTCAGTCTTGCAGTGACTATAATAGAGCTGATTTTGCCAGAGAGCAAGAAAAAAGAATGAGAGCAGCCTTTTAATGATAGAAAACAAACTAAAGCAAACAGAAACACATGGACTCAGAGAGAAACGCAGGGAAAGCAAGGGTAACTAGGTTAACAAGACACAGGTGTAAGCAACGAGGGACTAACGAGGGAAACCACTATAAAACCAGAACAGGAAACCAAACCAGCAGAACTTCAACATAAGAGTCCTAACCAACACAAAACAGACATGAGACGTCAAGCAGTCGAGGTGGCTTTACATGACTGTAGTGTACCTGCAGGTGTATATACGTATTTACTGTACACAATTTTTGTTCTTTTAACTGCTGACCAAAATGTATTTACGTTACAGTTACTTAATTAATATGGGTTTCAAATGCACACTCTGAGCTTTAACATGGGATATAGACACGCCCACAGACAGGCCACGCCCACAGGCACACACACAGCTCAGCTCAGTCATCAGAGTATTGTGATCCTTCACTGTCACAGCTGTAATGAAGTGCTTCACTCACTGGAGATCTTCTGACTCCATCAGTGTGTTTCAGTGCCTCTCCTTCATGTGAAAACAATCTTGTTGCTGTAACAACTCTTCGTTGATGAACCTGTCATGGCTTGCCGTGCTCAGATGTTCAGAATAAGTGGTGAAACCACAAACAGAAGCAGAAGGACCACAGATGAGTCACAGTCAGGAACTTTCCTCTTGTTCTACAAGAAGATCAGAAGCTGCTGCATGTGTCAAGAAACCTGCACGCCACCAAACACACACACACACACACACACTCATGTGTTCTGGGGTGTCTCTCTCTCTTCATAGGTGTAATGGTGTTTGTACTGT